>JABVXW010000161.1:0-121046 GCA_013365375.1 Litomosoides brasiliensis | reverse complement strand
ATATATAAGTAGAACAGAGAATAATCTGTTCAGGAGGGAGGCGAGATAGGCTCATCCATTGTTCGGGTAGGAAAATAGAATTTGGGTCACTGAAGAGTTCTGGAGCAGTCTGTTACTAAAATTCATCATCTCAACAGCTCCAAATATTCGCTGTTAACAAAAGAAATGGCAATCATACTAATCACTGGTCCGGAGTTTTCCATCAATTCCATTATGAGCAAAAGTATTAAGAGCATCTGCAAAAGGCAGCCAACATAGTTGCGGTTTTCTGCCACACATTGAAGAATTAGATTTTTTGAACACAACAAATAAATAAGCTAACGCGGAAATAAAGGCATGAATGTACGAGAAATGTACATATACGTGTACGGGAAAGAGAAAGGTGCGAATTTGAAAATACCTGTAATGTATTATCGTTATCGGGCACAGGAACTTTCCTATTCAGAACTTTTCCTCTCGCTTGTTCAACAAAAAATAGGTTAATTAGAGAAAACAAGGCGAACCACATCCTATAATCGCATCTATTTTAGATTAAAAAACAAAAGTTACAAAAAACTCGGAAGAAGAAAACCGCCAGCTAGGGAGTTATAATAGAATAAAATAAGCGAAATTTGAAGCATTCAATTCCATTATGTTCATTTATCTCATGGTATTTTCAATTGTGGGAAAATAAAACATTTGTGGTATTTATTTCAAATGATTCTGTTAAAAGCTAAATTTGGAAACATTAAAAGTTGTGAAGTGCAATGAACTTCCAGAACTCTAAGTAAAATGGCTAATAAGCTGTATAATCTGCAATAATCCGTAGTAACATCTTCATGCAGATTCTTGATGATCTTTCCTTTATTGTGACTACCTACTACATGATATAATGACATAGCTAATTTGCATAATGAAATGAGAAGCAAATAAGAAGAAAGAGAAAGGAGGCATTTGTACAAAGGAATGTGAAGTTAGTTGCAAAATGATAACAGCCAATGTGTGCATTTCGAACTAATACTAATGAAGTAACAAGGATCGAACGCTCGAGATAATTTCCAGAAGGAAGTTAGTATTTAAATTTGTATAGAAAGAAACAAAACATGTTCATAACTCATGCTTAGGTTGATCTGTGTTGGCTATAAGCCAGCAATGTGTGTAAACTTTTTGTAAGGCTCATTTATTAGAGGAGACGGTAAACGGTGCAATTGTTGCTTTCACTATAGCACCAGTGTTTCTGTTAATTGCAACCATATTCCTTTCCTCCGGGAATGCAAATTTAACTAATTTGTTCCTTCGAATTAGATAGGACAGCCTTACTCCAATTCCACGTTGTTTTTAGATCAATCAACAACAACCTCAATTAAAAACATATGAACCAATGGGAAATTGAGGAATATAATGCTTTTCGGCACTGATATCTGCAAACCTTTATTGAAAGAAGGATGAAATAAGGGGAAACACAAAAGAAAATTGTTGGATGAAGAAATGTACAGTCCGTTTTCCAAATCTCCTCGCATCAATAACGAAGGAGAATTTGAAGGTTCTTCCGGAATCCAATAAAAGCTAAAGTTGAAACTTCTAAAGGAAGTGGTAAAAGTTTAAGAAAATTGCAATATGTTAAAATGAAATAGAATAAAAATTATCAAACAAATAGCCATCAGGAAAGCATCACTTTTGGATAATCCTTCAGATGAATTTCCTCCTGTTGCATCAGTTAAATTATCATGGCTTTATTATTATCATGGCTTTAGTTAACATTATTCTATCCATCCTTCAAGAAATGAACATTCAAATGATGAATATTAATCACCGAGATGACAATCTTGAAAAATTAGTAGGTGCCGAACATCTCCAACTACGGTAGAAATATGCTGGAAAGTATTTATTTCCCTTGGGCTCTGCCTAACTTGAAAAGGTAACATAGTAGTCGCCATCATTAAGGGCAATCTTGTCCACAGAATCGAAGAAGTCAATAGCATCCAGCAATTCTTATCATTACAATCGCTACTCATATTCGACCAGATGACTAATTTTGTCACTTTATAAATGAAAAGAAGATAGCACGTATTCTAGTTTTAATTTTGCATCTCACGGAAGCTAACAATAGACCAAGTTTTGTCGTCACGGAACTTAACAATAGATCAAGTTTGATCTGTTATGATGATTGATGGGATATTTCATTTAGATATTTAATGAGAGAATTACACACACACACATACACTGTCTACTTTGATTCGTTATTTCATTAGGAATTCAACAGTAGGTCAAGTCTTGCCCTTATAACGATTGCGCTTCAGTACGATAGGATATTTCATTTCAGTCACTTTATAGAACAACAATATAACATGTCTTCCAGTTCCAGTTTTCTCTGTTTGCGAGTATGCTTTTGTTTTTTAACATTCATCTGTTTAATTGGCCACTTCTAAATATACCTCTAATTTCATATATTAAAGAGCGGCCAAGATACTTATTCATTTACTGGCCAGAACATGTCATGTCTTCTTCACTAAACATACATTTAAAAGCAAACACTCTAAGGATGACAGTCAGGAAATTTCTATTTTAATCACACGAATAGTGCGAAATATGCAAATAGAATATTAGAATTCATTTATTATATGACTTTCAATTTATGCACAGAAACAAAAAGAGCGAGAGAGAAAGGTTGAGATATAAAGATAAATGGATGGGAAAAGATAGTGTTATTATTCATCGTATATCCGATAAACACAAATATAACACTCAATGAAAAAAAAAACATTTTCTTTTGAGTACTAATTTAATCGGACTTGATAGTTAAGCCTCAGATATGAGTGGTAAATTTTATTTGTAGTTCTTGTGTTTGTAAAGAAATGTGATGATATGAGAATGTGCTGACAAGGAAAATCAACGAATGCCATTTTACTTATTCGAGTAAAATAGAAAATAAGCAAGAAAACAAGCAAAAGATAAAAATGAAGCAAAACTACTGAAATAACAACTGAAAAACTTTTTAGTTGGTGAATCAATAGGGTTTGGGATGAATGATAATGACATAACGGCGATGCAAGTGGCAGTCAGTTTAACGATGGATCAAAAGTAAACCAATTTTTCCTATTTAAATACATAAATTGTTTTCGTCCTGTGATACAATCAGTACATTTGTAAATCGAAGACACATTGGAGATGAACTATGAAAGCTATTGATTCCAGTTTAGATTAAGTACTAAAGAATGCGAAGTCAGGGGTAAATAGGAAATTCTTTAACATCCAAAAAAATCGTTACAAAACTATCCCTGCCATCTATATGGAATAAATGATAAGAGTAATCTCATGCATTACTTGTGAAAAAGTTATTTTACGATCAGAAATAACGTACAAATGCAGTTAATTAGCCAAGTGAAGTGGAAATTGAACACTGTCATGTGATTGATTCCACGAGTAAAAATGACAATTACGGATTGAACCTCTATTTTGGATTAAATTTCACGTAAGTAGTTTCGAAACCCACACGAGAAATATGCTGCGCTGAAGTGATTGCAGGGTGCGGAATGCATTATGGTAGTAGGTAAGCTATAATTTTAACGCCGAAAAGTTTTGTTCCAATTTATTCGCTTAAACAAGTCTATGCTTCCCTAACTGCAAGCTCTAAAAAACCGGAAGACTAATATTTCCACTACATTGAAAAAAAAAATCACTCTAACTTTCCCTGGAAAACTTTTTGCTAGAGAATAGTTACGGTGATATTAGCGTTTAAGTATTTGAAAAGAAAATTTAGCTGCCGCAGCAAATCAGTTTTAGCGCATTTGAATGCCGCTCACTTCTAAATCGCCACCAATTTGAAGACCATTGATTTCATGTGGATCCAAGCGATGAGCAAATGTTGTATATCGCTCACTGTTAACAAATATCTGGAAATTACAAAGATTATTCAACCATTTCACTACATTCCACTCTTCATGAATATTTTGTAATTCCTGCCCATGTACATAGTAGTTTTTTTGTACTTCGAATAGGTGTTGAAAACAACTTCAGGAAACCCTTTAATGTGCAATAAACACATAAACTTCTATTAATCAATCAATGAAACAATTTATATTACCTTTTTTTTTATATTACCTACCACAATTAACATCGGTAATGATTTCAAATCGTAAAAAATGGAACCTGAAAGGCGAATTCCTCATTTTTGATTTCTAAATCAAAACCGATTCCTTTTTCGAGGATCATTTTCCCTTCACGTTCCTCGTTACCCCACTCACCACCAATTAGTGAATTACGAACTATCGCCTAAAAATGAATTATATCACTTATTTCATATATTCTCATATATCGGTATATCATATCGAAATATGTTTCAGCATCAAGAATTTTTATTGATAAAACATTTCTATAAAACCTGAAGGGCTAAAAAAACTGAAGTTCCTGACTGTTCGATTCTCAATTTCATGCCCTCTTTCAACTTCAGAAGGTTTTAAAATTAGTAAAAATATATGAATTACGAAGACTTTAAACTCGCTATATTTCCGATGTGCGAATGTGAAAAAATGTAAACAAGCCTTTTCATCAAATCGAGGATTGAAGTGAAGTGCGATATCACCATTTTTTTTGAGTAGATTGATGTGGAAACGTTTCGCTTTCTTTTCTGGTGCAGCAAAAATGAGCAACGATTTGCCTGGCGCCAAACCTTCGCCACTTAATCCACTTTCGTACGGGACTGGCTGTAATGGCAAGGTTTTTAAAAAATTTTAACAGTCCAGTAAATCTTCATGGACCTCCGAACAACATTTGTAAATTCAACTCGAATTTAAAAAATTCAGATTACTTATTCATAAAGATGAGCAATCCAAACTGATGTTATTTCATTTTTGTTTAGAACGACTGAAAAGTTTTTTTGCAAAAAAACGTGAAAAAAGAAAAGGATGAAAAGCATTTACATAATATTTGCCTCCCCAATGGATATATGTAATGAGTACATCACCATCAATCGAGAAATGAGTCACTGACGAGAGTGGAACACGATGCTCATACTCTTTCACTTCCTTCTGCAAAATGAATAATGCACTATACTTGTGAAGATTAAAATTTCAACTTGCACTCGCAGAGAACTTTTTGCTTCCAATAAATATTTCCATTCCTTCTCTCATGTAATGGGCATTGATCAGATAACGCTGAAGAAGGGTATAAAGACACTAAGATGCGATATTCCTATTCTTTCAATTTTCTTTTATAATATGAATGCAATATTTGTAGTAATAACTTTCAAAAAGAAAGTAAAACAAATATTTGGAAATCGTCTCGCAAAGGAGGTGATATAATTACTCACAGAATGAGGCTGTATTTTATCGTAATTTCGAAAATGTACCTGCTTTACTACGCAGCGTTATGCCCAAGTGAAATGTATGAGTGATGTATATAAGCAAATGAAATCTCTTGGCTAGTTTCATGCACACTATTTTAATTCTGCCCTAATGTTGTATCATCACATTACTTACCTTCTTTATTGCTTATGTTAATGCTCACTTCGATTTATTATATTTTTTAACTTATTTTGAGGGGACTATAAATCTTACTCCGCATCCGAAATAAATCAGTGATGTAAAACAGAGCTATGACAATGTGAATAAAGTAGTCAGCAATGTAGTAAGACTTCAGAAGAGTCTTTAAGTCGAATTAGCATTTTAAAGAAATTCTACCTGGTCAACAGAGATTGTATATTTACTGTCATGCGCACGAATTCGAATATCGATATCATCTCCCCTTTTGTAAGGATTGCTTTTTCTTTCCTCTTTGCCCCATTCTCCTTTACTGAATGTGTTGAACACAATCTGCAAAACCAAATCAATATTAATCTTGAGAAAGTTTCTATATAATTGCCCAGATTTTCAATTTTCTTTCGTTTTAAATGAAGAGATGATAAGATGCCAATACTGTTATCAATACATAGTATGATGTATCGGATATAATTATTAACTACTAACCTTCCCCTCATCAAAACGCACAGACATATGCAACGGAACATCATTGCCGCTGAAATCCGCTGAAGTATTGTGTAAATTTATCGTGAATCTGCAAAATTACTATTTATGACATAGATGAAAAACGAAGTTACGGAAACTGTATTACAATAACTGCAAATATTTTTTTCCAAATTATTAAATCATATAGTAGGCTTCCTGGTTCATCAAAAGAATTACAAAAACTAAAAATTTTTGAATTAATCCCAAATTAAAAGTTGTGCTGAACATAAAGTGATAGCTACACAAGAATTAGTATAAACGAACATATAATACTGTGCGCTTTCCGATGCATGCGCATACTATAGCGTGTCGGTAATAACAAGTAAGGGAAATTTCAGAAACTTAGATTATATCAGTGTGCAGCAGAATCTCTGGAGGGATCACGTTCTTGTCATTTATATTAACAAAGATGAAAACGATATATTACCTTACAGAATCTTCTGCCGTCTTGCCTTTTACCAAAAGCGTTTGCCCAGGTTCAAATGCTTCAGTTAGCTTGCTTCGGTACGGCACCGGCTGAAGAAAGAGATTTAAATTTTGCAAGCTTGAAAATATTTTTAAAAACTAAAAGCATAAAGTTAACAAACAGTAAATGATATTTGCTTGAAATGCCAATGTAGGGAAGAAACGATAATAAATGTGCTATTCATTAAGCAATAAAGTTTCAATAAAACTTTTATTTCACTTCTTTCCGCTTCTTTCTGCGCTAAATCTTAAAGCATCGTCTTACTATTCAATAAAAATTTATTATTGAAAATGAAATGAAACTGGATACTCCAATATAATTTACCAGCGGTTACTTAAATGGTTTAGATGACCTTTGAAAAGAAAATCAGATGTGTGTTATGCTGAAATTTTAAATTCACGTTTTCAAAATAACTGTCAGGACTGAATTAATTACGATGAAGTGTTTTTTCTCTTAAAAAATAACCACTCGCCTATGTTAGCTAAAACTTACATAATTAGTTTCGTATTCATTGGTCATAATTTCAAGTTTGTTATAAATGAGAGATGACGCAGCTGAAAATACTTAAAATTTAAAACAGAAATCAAAATACATCAAATCAGAAATCACTGAAAAAACTGGTACATTTCAGATGCAAAAAAGGGAAAGTGATAAATGATTGCAAACATGTCAGACGAAAGCTAAATGTCTGATTTGTGGAAAAAACAAATAAATTAATGTGAGGGTCAGTTGGACTAAAACGGTCAAATTTTATATTGGAATTAAAATTGGCACAATTTCTATTGGTAAAAATGCACTGTTACCACTAATGAGTTGAAGAAAATTTTATAATTTTTGGGAAAAACATATTTTTGAGGTGCCAACGTCTACTTATTATTATGTAAATAACTTCAGACACACAAATGCAACATGAATTTTAATTTGTACAGCCATTTGTGATAATTACCTCATCATGATAACCATATTGCGTTGACAAGAGCGGTGAACTACCTCAAAAGCTAATGATAATTGCCTAGGGATCGAAAATGGTATTTGATAATCTTACAAACTAACTTCTGCCTATTATTATTATTTGCCTCAATGTGCACATTCTTGTGCACCGTTGCAACTGCCTAATGGCCATCAAGTTGCCCAACTATAAGTCTATTGAAATATGCAATTTTAAGTATCATCAATTCGGCGCTTATCTAGATTTTTTTGTTACTGATATTAGTAAAACAACATTCTGACTGATAATAAAAATAAACGAAAGACTTGACTCATTTTTTATATCCAAAAAACTTCCATAAATTTGTTTCCAAACAAAATTTCCTTGATTAATCACTTCAAAAGTAATCAGAGAATTATATTTCCAAATTAATGTTGGAAAATATACTTAAAACAAAGTTTGGTTAGAAACTAAGTAAACAATAGGCGTATGAGTTGATGCCTTTAGATATGCATTTCATTAACTTCTTGTCTGTCTAAACTCTACCAGATAATTTCTGGATAATGCAAAATTAAAAAGTCTCTGGATAAAATGATCTGTTTTCATAGTCTGATTATTGAAAATCGACACTTGGTTTGTCTATCATACAAGCTTACATGAACTTCAATTGAAAACATACCATAATATTTCTAAATTGTTTATAAAGAAACTTAACAAGATAAAAACATACGACTTCACTTTTTAAACATTACTATTTATTAACACAAGCAGTTATTTATCTGTCGAAGAATTTTGCAGAATCCTAGGCGACCAGAGCACAAGAGACTTATCATATATTAATAACAGTTTCCATGAATTTCTCAAAATCCATTAATCATCAATAGAGGAAAAGGAGGAATGAAATGAAAAATGCCGGAAAGAGAAGCAATGCTTTAAGAGCAGCGAAACCATCCATAGCGAAAACCACTAAATTGCTTTTCTTCATCACAAAGAAATGTTAGGAACAACTAATAAATTCAAACTGCTTCAACAGCATTGAAGCAGTGCGGAGGAGCAGAGAGCGAAAAAGATGACAACAAGCGAATGATACTGCGATGCAATACTTTGTAGAACTCGTTTTACCAATGCTGTAAAGTTCAAAGCAACACACAACCAGCAGTGTTTAAGCAGTCTTCAAAGAAGGTGCAAAATAAAACCCCGAAGTAGTGAGGTTTTTACACAGTACAGGAGAAATGTATATCGCCTTATTGATTCTCACATAGTTTATGTGAAATATTCTGATCATTCCGTCTACAAAGTGTCGTTTCGGTTCAGAATGGATAAGAGAACATGTGAGAATTCGACGGTATTTTACGAACTATTCCTTCAATCAAATGCAAAGTGGAATGGAGAGAGAAAACGTCTTCTAATGTCACTCCTTCCTTCACATGCATACAGTATACTCTACTCAAATTATTTCATTCATCGGTCTCATATTAACCTTTTAACGAAGCATAGCAATCTTTTATCGTTCAGGCAAAAAACTGCTTGGCTTCTCGGTCAAAATCGACTAATTTTTAGTTTGCTAATGAAACATTTTTCACAAAAGGGAACACTCATGTGGTTTATCTAAAAAATCTGTCTTCATAACGTCATCAAACAAACTGTTAAGAAACGGATATGGTAGCTATTAAAGCTATGAACTGTGATTCGATTCTAGAAGGTTTTTGAATGATCGATCAGATGTTTCTAATTAAAGAGGTATACTTCTGATCCTTATCCAAGCAATTCGGTAGTCAAAAATCATGGCGTGTTGTTTATAGTACTCCTATAGGTCCTACGATGTCATGATAGAATTATCGCAGATGGTTGTTTTGAGGCTGTTGCAGTCCGCATATTTTCATAAGTTTTTTGTTTCCCTATATTCAGATCCCTTCCTCTTAATCCACAGTAACATGTAAGAGGATAGACAAACTAAAGAACTGAAGTAATCGTTACAAACCCATTTCAGGCTCATCTCAATCAACTTCTGCATTATTTATGAACCCCTTATAGCAGAATTTATGGGCGTAACATTTGCAAAACATTACGGTCTACTTGTTCGATCGGCTGCTGAAGCTTTCGCGTCAGGAAACGCACTCCAACTATCGATATTATTCGTACACTGTGAATTACTGCTAGAAGAGGAGAAAAGATTTAGAGAAACAATAAGAGAGGGGAAGAGAAAAGGAACTGAAATGATTCGTAACAGAATTTGGAAGAGGAGAAAGAGAGCAAGACTGAAATAACAAGGGGTGAAGAACCCAGAAAGTGGCAATCTATCAACAGGAGAGGATGTGGTTTGCGCTCCTTCCTCCGAATGCCTTTCTAAAACGACCACGCCAAAAGACAGTGAGTAAATCTTACGGGTTGGGTGCCCTTCATCCCTCCAGTGAAAGTAGAAAGAATGATTGAATATTTCGGAAAAAACCACAGGAAACATTTGTACAACTAACTATTACAACTCGACATTCACTCGAAACATTCCAAACAATCTGAGTTTTCTTTGGGATGAATATTTGATTCGTGCAAAGAGGAAGAAAGATGGAAGTAGAACAATTCATTCTTTTTAAAAAAGATAAAGTTTTCTAGAATAATCAAAATCAAAGCACTAGAATCACCAAATATCGATCTTATTCTTCAAAATAATAGGAAAGGAATATAAAATCAAACAGTTTTCTTCGCAATCATGACATTTCATTCCTCTCTAACAGCTCCATTATAATGAAGCACTGTGTCCTTCTCTTATCTATTAAAAATTCTGAAATGAATTATAGAAGAATGGAGTGAAAGATTAAAAGAGCTCCTCACTTCTTCCAAAAAACTCATCTATTATTCTCGACAATCACTTTAACATAGACACTAATGCCAATATGTTTGTTATCAGCAAAATTCCTTTCCAGAACTTCAAAGGTAGAAGTATGCTTTGTCTTACATGATATATATATATATATAGAAACAGCAGTTCTCTCCTACCGCATTAAAACATCGATAAAACATTCCTTCTTTTCTCTCTGTGCAAAAAGTACCTATTCACTCTACTGATATCGATCTCCACCTCCTTCATTTCCTAAACAAAATGAAAGTGAGAAAAAAAAGCAAAAGCCCTTCTTTCTGCCTATTTATAAACTGCTTAGGTACTCAACATCTATTCCTTCCAATTTTCAACCAAAAAGGGACGTTGGCAAGCAAGGAATTGCTGAAATGATTGCAGTTTAATTAAAATGTAGTCATTTCATCTTCCTTAATTACACTTTCGATGATGGTTATGGTGTACGATTAAATATCGCTCTGCTAACAGCAGTTTTTCACCTATCTTAGTGCTAACCAATATTGTATTAATGAGTTGTAAAGACGAGCGAATGTCTTGACAAACGTAATAAGATAACAAGTAATGAGATAAGCTGAAGCTGAAGAGTTCGCAAATGTATCATGGGATTATCAAAGCAAGTATCTCGAAATTTCCGCCTTTTCTATTTACATCGTATAGAGGGGAAAATCTACACGATTTTCATGTAGCAAGACGACGAGGATGAAACTCGAGAACGATGAAATAGTTTAGAGTAAAGCGAAAATAAACTATGTCCTCTGCACATCACACAGAATCGACTGAACACTGTTGTGCTATTGGGCCGGCCAGTCGCTGGCAAAGCGGATGATGTTGACTGAGGGACGTCTGTAATAAGTCCTGCGAAGTTGTTGCCATCCCAACCACCACTACTGCACTGCTACTACTACGACTGTTGTTGTTATTGCTGCTAAGAGGAAAAGAGGGGCGAGAAATGAGCAGGAGATCGTCAAACCCGACCAAGTCATAGAACAAGAGACGAATGAAGACAATGGGTTGCAGTAATGGATTGATGATAGTGCTGAAAATTATATTGAGATTGCTTGTTTACAGATGTGATCCCAGGAAACAGTAAGGAAGAATTGAAGCTCGATAATGTGTTTTTAATTTCGGACAGGTTGGTTAAATCAGACTGACCATCACGATGTACTAGTCTGGTTTGCTTTACAGGAGAATAGTTTGTTAATTTCTCAACAATAACTGTCTTAATTGAAGAAAGGAATGGAGTGTTTGAAGTTACGTTGTTAAAAAAATAAACAAACTACTTCCACATGCTTCTTCCATTATTTGTGCATTGAAAATCCTAATGCTTGAACTACTTGCAGTTATTTAACAATTAGTAGTAGTTGTCTTCAAATGCAACGTTTTCAATCCAAGGTAAGCAAAAATGTATATATATATATATATATAAAGAATAATCTGAGAAACCTCACGATCACTTCCACTTACAAATCCCCACTGAAATAGGTATTTCTTCACATCTGCTGTTAGTTAGACAGGCCCGAAAAAAAAATTAAAAAACGTCATTCTGATTGTAATTCAACATTATCCTATCTGTTAAATTCAGTTTTAAGCTCAATACAGTATGCTCTCAACATGTTGATGTTCTCATACAGCTGAAGTTATCGAAGTTACAATACTTTCCATTTAGCAGTTAGGTAACTTTATGAGCTTCCAGAAGATTCGGTTCGCTTGATGACAGTGGATGGAAATGAAGTTTCATCAACATAAGGCAAAATAAAAAGTCGAAAATACGATAATGTCTGTTCGTATAATCAAGCACCTACATGGAATATGACTGTACATGACCGGCTCGAAAAATATACTCAAATCGTGAAACGAAATTAATTTTTGGGAAAAATCATAATATATTTGAGAAATGTACCTAAATATTTTTGAAATCAGTCAATAAACAATATAAATCGATTGAAATTTAGAATTTTTAAAAAGAGAATTAAATTTGATAGTCCGAAAGAGGAGCAGTGCTGTTTTCGATGAATATTATTTCACTAATATTACAGCACAATACTTCAAACAGTGGGAAGGGAAGAATAGAAAGAGACCGTTTCTCGAGCTTCTCTTTACTTTCAATTATAACAGTAAAAAATTAAAATTCAGTAATACCTATTATTTAGTAGCTCAAACATAAAAGTTTTAAGGGACATTATTCATGATCGGAAAGTTGGCCAGTGCATCTTCGACCTTCAGTTCTCATACATCGACCAGCGCTTCTGTTTCTTCTGTTTCAGCTTTTTCTTTTCGCTTCTGTTTCAGCTTTCTGTTTCAAATTCAGGTTGAATTTTAGCAAATATATACAAAAATGATTCTCTTAGAGATGCTGCAACTGATAATTAATTGTTCCTTTTCCTTCAACGAAGAAAAATTAGAAGCTGAAATCATACTGTAAATGAGACGACAAGAAGGGAGGAACGGAGTCCATCCAAAGCTAGCCCTTCTCCTCCTCCCGTTCCCTATGGAAAACAAACAAATGATTTCTCATTATAAAAAAGACAATTTGATAAAGAAAAGAGTGGGTTAGAGGGGCGACTGAGAGGATAATTAAACAGCACTGAAGCTATAAGATCTTCAACCAGCTGTCTCAAGCGTTAACAAATGCAAAAGTTGAAAATGCTTCCACTACAACTTCAAATGCTTCATATGTCACATTCATTTGAAGTGTTTCAAAGAAATGCTAGGGGTGACATTCTATGAAAGATTTCAATTTTTAATTGGCACTTCAATTCTTTGCTTCTTTTGAACTATAAATTGAAGAAAACAAGCAAAAAACTGCGAAAATAAGCAAGAAGCAAAAAGATAGCACAATGTATTATTTTAGAAGTGTGTGGCATTATGATAGGAAATATTAAGGTAACACTCGACACCTGTCCAGAGTCTCCCCCACCCCCCTTTCCTTTGCCTGCCAGATTCTACACGTATGCCAGCCTAATTTGTCATAGGCAGTAAGCAATATGAAGTCAACTTTTTCTAAATTTCATAGCTAGTTGCATGCAACGGATGAGAGGTACGAATAGGAGGGTTCTGTGGACGTTGTGTAAGTGAAGGTATCAATTTGTGTTGGAGCCTCGAGAAAAGAGGTGAATTTTCGAGTGCTTGCTTTGTTTGATACAAGAAACTTGTAGGCATGAACATCGAACTGTTTTTCAGATTTAGTTGCTTTACTTCTTATTTACTAAAAGTACCATAACTTTCAGCTTCAGAAGGAATGACAGATGTAGAGGAAACTCTAAAAAGAATTCAGAGCCAAAAGAACGTTGCTGGAGTTATTGTTATGGACTCATCCGGTAACTTATATGTTCCTTTTCGTTGCTGTATTTTTTCTCCCAACTCGTCCATTCTTTGTCTAGTTTACTTTATAATTTTTAATTTATAATTTTCACTTTTTGTTGTTTCATAGGTCGAGCGATTCGGTCAACACTAGATGATGAAGCTACACAACAACATTGCGTATTGTTACATCAATTGTGTGATAAATCAAAAAGCGTTATTCGGGAATTAGATGGCTCAAATGATCTCACATTCCTAAGGTTACGGACAAGAAAACATGAAATAATGATCGCACCAGACAAAGACTTTCTGTTGGCTGTGATACAGAACATTACCACACAGTTTTAACTGCATAATTTATTGCTATTTCCGATTTTATGTTTATATGTGATAAGCACACCGTTTTTATTGTGTGAAAAGGTCCACATATAATAGTAATTCCCACTTTTGTAAATAGAGTGATATAAGGTGGAAGAGAGCGTAGGATTAAGAAGACAGTACGAAGAAAAAAGTGAGCTAAATTCGATTATATTTGGTGTGTTATTACTGCGTCCTTATAAATCATAAATTTCTTCGCTTTAACCTTTGTCGAAAAGCCGTTGTGCGGAAGTTTTACCGTGATTTCATCATAATTTTAATATACGTTTTAATTTTCTATTAGCATTGTTTGCTTGTGCAGATAGTCACAGAACTCTTGTTTTTCCACCACTGACAACAGAAAGGAAAGCGAAAAAACGTTATTGTTATTGTTGAAGCAGTGGTTTTTTTTGTCATTAAATTCTTTTATATTTTGTGTATATTAGTCCTTGACCTACAAACTAATGAGACAAAAAGTTCTTTTGAAGTGAATTTTTCTAACTTTTGGCGTGATAATGTCTTAAAGAGAGTTCAATGTTGCATTTCCAGGTGTGCAGCATGCCTAGTTTTTTCGATATACTTGGGTTAGGCTCACAGGAAGGATCTTCGAAGAATGTCTTACAGACACCTACTACTGATCCTGCGCCCGGTAAGCTACAATGCTTGGAACGGTTAATTACAATAGCCACTGTGGATTTTTCTGTTAGGCATCGTGGGGATACCCAGCATATTGCACCGCAGCTTTCAGAGCTTTATGAGTGCATGCTGTTACATAGTTCCGAAGATTTCCAGAAACTCAAAGTACATATGTATTGACATACCAAGAGCGATTGTTCTTGGGGAATGTCGTGTTCAGTGGGATAGGCAGTGGGATATCGTATTTATTTTGAGATACTTCACAAATCATTGAAGTCATAAGCGATTTAAATGAAAAGATAACTGAGTGACTAAAATTTTAAGTGAACTTGCCCAAGTTAAATCCATTTAAGGTCCCAGTGATAATGCTTTGAAAGGAAGTATTAGCTCCAGGACGCAAGCACAGATGCAGAAAGGATATTCTTTTGATTCCTCAGCGCTGGAACGTGCGGCTGATGCTGCGCGACAGCTAGAAATGTCTCGAAATGCCAAGGAAGCATTTGAAATGGCACGATTACAAGAATTTACGAGGCAGAAGGAATATGAGGCGGCTGCCAAAGTATATTTAAGAAATATTCTTTTGAAAATTTTACAAGAAAGCGATATATATGGGGATTTGGATTTAAATAATATTTCTTAGGTGATATAGCAAACATCTGACTAACTTTACGCGCTTGAAAAGTGGACTAAAATTTACTGATTTGAATATCATAAGTCCAAAACTTTCATTTCTGTATCGGTTTTTAATATATTGCAGCAAGCAGAAGCACAGGTACAAGCACTTCGGTCGGAACAGATACGTGTTGCGGAAGAAGAAAGACGTAAAACTTTAGTCGAAGAAACTAAACATGCGCGTGCCGTAAGTAAACAAAGACTTGGAATATTTTTTCTGTTTTGAAGGTTTAGAATGTCATTTTTGGTATGACTTCACCACAATAAATTTTCGAAACGCAAATTTTAGAGGGCGGAACATCAGGATCAGTTGGCGCGCAAACGGCAAGAGGAGGAGCTAGCGATAAAAGCACGCATGCAAGCTGAAAGTTTGAAGAAACAGGAAGAAAGTGTGCGAAAGCAAGAAGCTATGAGGAAAGGTACATCTGCTGTATTTGCAATTTATTCGGTTTGTAGCTTTCGCGATTTACCATGATTCATAACCAGTTTTAGTAAACGCTAGCGTGTTGTCCAAGATTACTTATGAATTTTTCAGTCACCATTACCTTCCAAACTCAATGTATCATTAAAATATTAAATGTTTTTGGAATAGATCTATAAACTTTCAGTAATTGAATTCAAAAAATGATAATAGTGCTCGTAGCAACTGTTTCAGCAACTATTGAACACGAATTGGCTTTAAAACACAAATATGATCTGGAAAGGGTTGAAGCTGAAACTTATGCTCGAGCTAAAGCTGCTCGTGAAAATCGTGACATTAATCTAGAACAGCTGCGAGTATCCGAAAAAGAACGAAGAAAAACAGCAATTGAAAAAATCAAGTTGGTATTTTAGACATGGTTTAAGTTTACCTCTGCAAATAATGGGTACAGCATTTAGTTACTAATATTAGTTGTTAATTTAGCGGCTCTACTTTTTACTGACATTTATAATTTGTTATCGGTTGACGTTTATTCAAAAAAAACACGCTGTTTTGACGCAGCTTGAAACGCTAAATCGTTAATGCATTCATTGCCATTTAATTGATGTGAATAGCTTGAGTTGTCGAACACCATTTTACATTGTAATATCATTTCGAAGCAGTAGAAATTCTTATTTTATTCCTTTAACACATTTTAATGTTTCACAGAAGAGCCATAATAAAAAAAATGGAACTTGTATAAATTAATTTAAAGTATTCCATTTATTGTTGAGGTTTGTAGGACCAGTGGAGCAGTTTTAGGAGCTGGATTGCAGGAATTTTTTAACGACCCCAAAAAAGTCGTCACAGCTGTTTGTGTTTTTTTGATTTTCTTGCTAATTTTATTTTCATAAATATACTGTTGAGAGCTAAAAGTCATAAAAGCATTTAGATGCTAGTAAAAAAATTAAGCGCAAAGGTTTTAAGTCTTCATTTTTTTATCAGAAAACGCGTTTGAACAGTTTTTTTCTCTTTTTTAGAACTCTGTATTTGTTTCTGATTTTCCTACAGGTCGGTGGTTTAACTGCGCTTGCTATTGGTCTGTACGGTGCTAAAAGAGGTACGGCAGTTGTGGCTCGTCAGGTCGAATCACGATGGGGAAAACCAAGCTTGGTTCGAGATACTTCACGTATAGCATTCTCAGAACTATTCATACACCCTGTCAAGACATTTAGAACCGCTTTTCGATCTCAGGATGATCCCTTGAAAGGAATTATTTTAAGTGTAAGTGTTTCCTAATGAAGTGAATTTTATATTCAGTTTTCGTGAATTTTATTTGTAGTGGTGGAACGAAAACTTTTTCAGCCGGAGTTAGAGGCACATTTGCGAGATATCGCGATAACTACGAGGAACACAAAACGGAATCGTGGTCTTTTCCGGAACATACTATTTTACGGTCCACCTGGTACTGGTAAAACTCTTTTTGCCAAGGTATACTTTGATATTCTTATAAATTCTTTTTCCATCATTTGGTTCGAAAAATATTACTGATCGCATTAACTTATAAAAACATTTTATTTGAATTTAAACAATCAGATCTTGTAGAAAAGCGGGAGTCCTCTCTTCGAAATTAGTGGGACTTTTGCTGCTTTGAGCTTGCAAGTAATAAATAATAAAATAACTCCCTGCATTCATGATTTTAACTTTTGCAGAGTTTGGCTCATCATTCGGGCTTAGATTATGCTATCATG
This sequence comes from Litomosoides brasiliensis, assembly GCA_013365375.1. Lineage (NCBI taxonomy): Eukaryota > Metazoa > Nematoda > Chromadorea > Rhabditida > Onchocercidae > Litomosoides > Litomosoides brasiliensis. The sequence continues at coordinate 103,704 of JABVXW010000161.1, read as the reverse complement.
ACTGGTGGTGATGTGGCACCTTTAGGACATGACGGCGTTTCTGCGATGCATAAGGTTTTTGATTGGGCTGAACACACAAGGAAGGGGTAAAGTGCTTTGTGTGGACTACTTTTTAGATTTATTATGCAATGAGTAACTCGACATTTTGAGTTTATTTTGACTATATTTGTATATCTTTCTTTTCTACCTTCTAGTTTGGTGCTCTTTATCGATGAAGCTGATGCTTTTTTGCGTAAAAGAGCAACTGAGCAGATAAGTGAAAGTATGCGTGCCGCGTTGAATGCATTTCTGTTTAGAACTGGTGAGCAGTCTAGAAAGTAAGTTTTTCAGAATGTTCTAATCGTTTTTATAATTTATACATTTTTAGAGTGTGCGAGTTGTTCTGTTGAAGCCAAAATGCATTTGGTTGATTTTTTTTCGTAATTTAAGTTCGTTGATTATTCCTTAAGATTCATGCTGGTCGTTGCTTCAAATCAGCCAGAACAGTTTGACTGGGCTGTAAATGATCGATTGGACGAATTAGTTGAATTCAAATTACCCGGTATGTCAGGAATCTTATTTCCGCAGCAAAAAATATACGAAGTTGACTTACCATTTCCTTTCTTGAAAAGATACTTTAAGTGCATGTGTTTATATCATCCCCAAAATGAATATGCCTGCTCTTAAGGTGTTTTATTTCGCAATTTCTTGGGTTAAAAATTGATTTTTTGCACCTATTTGAAATATTTTGAAAATTGACATGTGACTGCTGTTCACGTAGAACATTGTCGGTTGTAAACAAGTCTCCTAAAAGTAGAATATTTTGTATGTTATTTTGGGATACTAGGTAATTGACAAGAATGTCACTAAATTTTGATATTACATGATGTGATACAACTGGGGCGCGGTTTTACATATAAAGAAACTATCATAAAATAAAGAATACGGTTTCTTTTTTTCACTGGTACTAGAAAATTTCAGGTCTCGCGGAACGTGAGCGTATCATACTGCAGTACTTTGACAAATACATTGCTGCACTAGCTACTTCAGGTTCTAAAAAAGCACGCTTGAAGTTAGCGAACTTTGACTGGGTTAAAAAATGCACTGATATTGCACAAAAGACTGATGGGATGAGTGGTCGGCAGCTTTCCAAGCTCGTCATCGGCTGGCAGGTGTCAAATTGAAATACAAAAATATGTATCAATGTAATATAACTGACATGTGTTTTTGTATTTGCTGGGAAGTCAGGGGTTAGAATTTCTTTAATTTTTCTGAGTTCCAAAACTTTCATCGAACATGTTTCGAACTCAGAAAAATTAAAGAAATGAAGTGAGAAAGGCATCCTATCTTTAATTCAAATTTTGGATTTGGAAATGCAGGTATTGTTATCCAGTTATAGCATTTAAAGCTTTAGGCAGCAGCATACGCTTCGGAAGATGGTGTACTTACGGCTGAAATGATTGATCGTTGTACACGTGAAATGGTCGATCAACACAAACAGAAAATTATGTGGCTTGATAGGGAACAGTTGTCTACAAGGCACTTTGGACACAGGGTTAGTTCAGTTTCAATATTAGTATATTCTTTACATGACTTTCTTGTTTAATAATACGTGTTATATACACGTCATAACTAATCTCTTGAGAATAAATTTTAATAGATGAGTGAGAAGTGCTAATTTCGTAAATTTTCCGTCAGAACTTCAAAAGGAGATCAGTAAAATTTCGAGATTTTAAGTGTTTTGGTTCTGACTTGTGTTCTATGTTATGAAAATACTGTTTTGATATTTCAGACACCAAAAGAACTATCATCAGTGTCGAAATTGCAAAGAGAGGGAGCAACATCATAAAAGTTAAAAGTTTATTTTATTTAACATCCCTAAATGGACTTTTTGTGGATCGATAGATCGTTTCATACCATTTTGTGAGAAATTGTAGATGTTACTTGCTCAGTTGTTATAAAATTTGAGATCTTTGTTATGTTTCTTGACTTATAAATCATATCCTGGTTAGACATTAAAATAAATAAGTACTAAATCAATAAACAATGTGATTGCTAAAGATTTAGACAATGAAAATTGGTGCTGAAACACAAAGAATTATAGTATGATATTTTTAAATAAAGATTTTTGAACATAATTCTAAACTAATAAGTTTGTTGAAAAACATTTGCATTTGAATACTGCACATATATGTTTAGGGGTGGACACATTTAATGACATTCGTGCATAGTGTATTTTAAACAGGGATTTGTTTTTTTTTAGTGGACGAGAACTAGAAATCAAGTTTAACATACTTGAACTGCTCACGGAAAATTACATTCAAATGTACAGCCAAATGTTCCTTCCTGTTTTTAGTGCATTTCAAATCCAGTTTGTACAACCGACTAGTTTACCAAATCGTACAGCTTTAAAGCAAGTCGCTGAACACGTTTTCATTTCATTTTAGTGTTAAAAAAGCGTGCGACAAAACTTCATGGATTTCATAATTGACTTATGGGATTTGTCAAACTCTATCACCTCATGGTACTTTTTTTTTCAACTGCTCTTTCATGGTACTTTCTACTTTTTGGAGTACAGATTAGAAAGTCCGCACGATGATCGTTTCAGTTGTTTAGTAAGAGGAAGCAGTTGCCTAAAATTTTCATTGTTCTTTTGCAAAGTCTTTAATTCGTTCGAACCATTGTTTATTCATTATCCGTAATTTTGTTTGCGCTTTCATATCAATATTCTAAAAGCAAAAGAGTGATCACCTAGCAAATAATCAAGATAGCTACAAGTGTGTAAATGTGAATTTTCATGAGTTAGAAGTCTAAAGTGATTGAAAAGGACTTGCATGCAAAAACTAAAAGATTAGATGTGATCGAAGTAACAATGGTGACGTGTCAGACTTATGTGTTGGTAGGAAGTGAAAATTCGAAGTGAGAGAAGAGAGTCTTAATTTAATATTATCTAGTGGTGGAATGGTAATACCGGAAAACATGTTTAGGCTTTCGTAGAATCTATTGTTTGCAGGTGGGCCTCGTTTGCTCCTTGTTGTCTCACTAAGCTTATTCTATAAGAGTATGCCAAGCTACTACCTGATTCTCATCCAGTTTTAGCTCATTACGATTAGTATTATCAGCTACTATCTAAAATCACTTCCTTCGTTCTTATTTTCAATTCGACTCGAATGGGGCATGCGTGTCGGGGTGTGTCTGGAGGTGTCTGGTGAAAGAGTGCCTCTCAACGGGTAGCAAGCAACTGAGGGATATTGAATGGCACCACTGGCACAACAACAACAGCACCACCACTAGCAGCAATAATAATAGCAATAATTTGATATTCCGTGTTTATTCTCAGTTCGAATATCCTTCGGACAGCGGTTATTAGCAGATCGAATCATTAGATTTATACTACGAAATGTCACTGTTGTCAAGTAGCCTAACAATAAGGTCCATTTCATCTTTTCAAGTTCTGATTTTTTTTCACGATCTGATCTTGTTTAAATGAATTCTCATTGTCTTTATCAGTAGTGATTCTGTTGATTATTGTTGAACTTATCTTACGCTCTTTCTTTGCTTCTCTGTCAATAAACATTACTAGTTTCTTTATACTATTCCTGCTATTTATGTTGTTTGAAACTTAATGTTTTTTACTTCTGAATGCACTTCCCCTCTCCGCTTTGATTTTGTGTCGGGAGAGCTCTAATAGTTTCAAATTTTAGCTTTTCCAGTTCCTATGCCATTTTCGGTTCCAATTTATCAATGAATCATGTTCCGAAATACCAATATGTTTGTTCCAGCAAAATACTTTTACGTAGTAATTGAAGTTTCAGTTTAAGTTAATTGCCATTTTAAATGAATTCACTTTTAGAGAAAGATTTGCAACACTTCAACCTTTCCCCTTATTTGAAAAACTATAAACTTGACGGGACCTGTAATTTTTTTAAATGAAACAAATGAATGTTGTTTACATCTTTTCACTTGTTGTTGCTGCTTTACGGATGCGAAAATAAGCGGTACGGCGTGGTACCACAAAGGACAGTGAAAAAGGATGAAACCAGTCGATTTTCCCGATTATTACCATTTGAAAAAGTGAGATTTATACATTACGGTAGGATTTGTTTTATTCGTTCATTTAGTACAGACAGAACGACGATATTTTTCGGAGCTGAAAAACAAATTCAGGTTTGCGAAATGTACATTCAAGCAAGCTTACAGAGAGACAGATCGACATTTAAAAGCACAAATTACAGCTGATCAATTGGTAGCAATTTTTCGGGCAAATTCTCCTACCTTGCTGATTGTTAGAAACTACTGTCACGGCACTGTTATTATCAGTTACGTACTGAGATCAAAATTTCTTGTAATCGGGTAATGAAAACTGTCATAGACAGACAGCTATGGTAAATTACGTACCACGTGCACGTGAGTACATGAGGAATTTTTCAAACGTAAATGGTCCGAAACTTACGTGCTATAAAGGTCGAAGAATATTTTTTTGAAACTTTACAAATGATTAGTTTCGGAAGAAAAAGTTCAATATAACTAACGTTGAAGTTCGGAAGAGCAGTAACTGGCTAAAATTTGTTTTAATACATATTTTGTTATTGTTAGTACGTTGATGATGGAAGTAGTAAATTACTAAAAACCAGCCAATTTAATCAAATTCCTTTTGATTGCTTATATTGCAATAGTAATGCAAATTGTTAAAATATGAGGAGATGATGATGAAACAAATTTTCGAACAAAATGTTGACGGAAACCTAAATGAACAGGCCAAACCAAAGCACTGCTACCAACGTCATTCTTCAACGACAGCACCACAATTTATCTTTTTACTTCAAAAATGAAATACGTCGCCATTTAATTGTTAGTAGTATCGCATCGCAAAAATAGGTGGTACGGCAAGAAAAAAAATGTATGTATATACAGTTTTATATTTTATCGTTATGGATTTACCGGGGTAGACAACCGGACGTTTGTTGGTAATGGCAATACGCATGCGCATAATGGGACGGGTCACTTTCCAGGAAGATAAATTCGAATCTCATCGTACCAGGATCGTTAGTCATTTATTTTTCTATAAGTTCGTGACTTTGTTCTCCTATCTTAATTTTTAAATCATAATGTCATGGACTGTTGTGGATTTGAACAGATGATCCGTCACATAAGTGATTTCCAATCTGAAATGTTTTTCTTTATTAATCTAGAAGGGAAAGAGAGAGAGAGAGGGAGAGAGAAAGGGAGTGGAGAGAAATATCTCGGTACCCAGACATGGTGGTGTATCAGGATGAATCTTCGGTGTAATGCCTACCCAAAATAGAATTCATGAAAATTGGTGAATCGAGGAGAGTGAGTGGAGGGGAGGGCAGAGTAAAACCGGGACGTGGTGCCAGGCTCAAACAGCTTCGTTCTACCACCCACACAAGTAGATACAGGACAGAATGGAACACTCACACGGAAGAACCCATCTGTTTCCCGTACTGTCCCTTCCATTGAAGGTGACAAGGGAAGACATGTAGACGAGTGCTTAGAGAGCGGTGGCCGAACTAAATTGAACTGAACGCGAACCAGGGCGAGCTTCCCCGTCGTGCTAGGTACTCCCAGCCTATGTCGTCTTCATCTTACACTCACTCCTCCGCCATTTACACTCTCAAATCAACCATCCCAACGACCAATACGACCGGTCAGCGACCGTTAGGCTGGTGCCAGTGACACCAATTCAGACGCACTTCTACTAATGGGTTAAATGAACGGACGAATAGGCGGAGATAGGTCCTTCAAGCCTTCCTTAGACCAAACATGATACATCCTCACTCCTCCTCCCTCTTCTGTGATCATCCCAGTATTCTTCCCATCTTGTGGCCGGAGATCATTGTCGTTGTCACCAAATCTTCTCAATCGCACATTTGTCATGTTCCTTGAATACACCGATCATTTTGGTATGGATAACGTGCTAGTACCACTTGACCGCTAGACTCATATTGCTGACAATTATATCCTTCAATTTTTTCAATATCTTCGTTAAATTTTAAATTTCACTTCAACATAAAATGTGCTTAGCCATCAATTTAAAACGCATCCTTCAGTCAGCAATAATGATAATTGAAATGGTTAGAGCAGTTCGTTATGTTTTTCAAGAAGCAGTTTTACCTTGTAATTTATTATTGCCTCAACTGTTCTATCGGTCCGCATCATATAGATCGACAAGAACCATACAGTTATGATCGCATTCTTCAATTCAAATTAAGTACTCGCTTGTGTGAGTCTAAAATGTAGCAGTTATTAAGTTATCAGTTTATTAAGTCCTAAATTCTATTAGAATATTGGGTAAGTCAGAAGTTCTTAACAGTTACATAGGCCTTCAGAAGCAGTGAAGATACTTGAAGAGTTAAGGAATAATTGTTGGATGGAAGGCTGAAGCATGTAATAATTTTCATGCGTGTGAATAATTCAAAAATAAAGAATTGACTTAAACACTTACGTCTCAGCGTTCATCAATGAGAGCACCGTTGCGCTCCTACTTCTACTTTTATCTTTTTCACTGATTCAATGTTACGGTTCTGAATTTTTACTAAATATTGTTTGAAAATTTGGGGTTTTAGAAATTTTCCTAAAATATATAAGAAATTAAATACTTTTTTTTTCAGTCAAATTACTGCAGCAAGAGAATGCAAGAGACTATTTTGCTTAAAATGCGAACATTTCTACTGAAATTCATTTTCACTTTCCAAATTTTAAAGTTATCAGTTCTCTTACTGTTGTTCTTAGAAATATGTTGCTTCCTTTCGTTTTGATTTTATACCTTGAAGTGTTTCCCACTTAGTTTAAATAAGCAAAATATCTGCCATTTTAGAGTTTAAACTTCAGATTTCGCTTTATTTTTCCTTCCTCTATTTTACTACAAACCTTTGCCAAGTTCAGGTCATTGTTTGCTAACCGTCTAAAATTAACGAATTTATTTAGCATTCTACCGTTTAAGTTATTTTTACGAATGAATGGAGAAGTTGAAAATCATTAAATGGAAATATTTTCAGAGGTTCACTGTGCTGCTTCACCGTGCCCGAAGCATCCGTTGTTCCTTCAGTTGCATGTTTGACATTATCTTCAGTGATTCAGTGATCACATCGAAAGTACTAACAGCAGTAATACGCAATACGTGTACCGTCGAACTCAATAAATTCCTCCTCTATTTTGATGTTTTATTGCTAAAAAGCTTGCCCATCTAAATCCTTTATGTTACATCAACACCATCCTGCGCAATCATCAACAAATCAATCTGCGCCACAATCCTCTAAATTAATTCGACGAAAACGCTTACAAGTATGAGTGTATTTATTTGAAGTTTTTTAAATTTTCGATTTTTTATTTGCAATACAAGTTTGGATGAATGATATGACAGTGGTTTAAGAATACCTCTGGCATCAGTATTATACATATTAATGTGAAAATAAAGTAAGATTCAATCACGGTGGTAAAATAACTTCATTGCTCCAAAAAACGAATTGATTTTGCCATCTTCTGATAGAAGTCAGGAATTTATGGCAATTTCGCCCCTTCAAAATTAGTTTTCTTATAAAAGAAATTTTTCAACTTATTGACGAAAGTGATTTTCATCGTTTTTCTGAAAAGTTAATGTTGTGCTTTGTATAAAATATTTAAGAAGTTTCGAAAGTTTTCTAGTTTTACATGAGAGGTTAAAAGCGCAACGGAATTCGTAGAAGAGCAGTTCCATAACCTTGATGAAACATACTGCGGAAAAAAATTTGGTCAAATGAACACATTCTGAATAAAATACTGTTTAATTTTCATGTCTTTAAGACAGTCACTACAGGTAATGTAGGACAGTTCAGTTGATTGATTAATACAAACTTTTTCATAGCATTGTATTCTGCCATTTACTAATTACGGATAATTTGCCCTGTTAATTTTCCTTTACAAATCCAGCTCTTTTCTTCTTTAAAGATGCAAATCTACGGAATGTTAGCCTATTGCTTAGGTCTTCCTCATCCATTATCTTCTGTGGCATTATTTTTCTAATGCCCTAAGTTGTCCATCAAATCAGCAAATCTTATTAATTTACAAAATTTCCCGCAAGAAAAAGATCGACTCACTCAAAAGCTAAGCCTTCAGATTGGATGAAACAACGATAAAAATAATTTTGCATTTCGTTGATAACATGCACTAATTAGTTGCATTTAATCCCTAATTAAAAGATCCCACTTCTACCATTTCAGAAGGATTACTAGTCATTAATTATTTTCCGTATTGCAGCACTACCTCCGTCAAATTAAGCGCTTGATTGCGGAACGAATACCACCAGTGAATCCAGAAAAGAAATTAGGAACAATCGATGTACTCGACAAAGCTGTTGAATTGGTATCTTTTGTCTTCCGATTCCGACTCCATGGTTTGCCATTCAATCCATTCATGGTTTCATATCCATCCAGTTCACTTTCTTTGTATTACTTCTTTGATTTATCTTCAATCTTACTAACTCCTTTAACTTGAAGCGCAGTTTTTTAAATTTTCTCTTTACATATAAGCACAAAATACAAATCAAAGTGTTGATTTTGTCAATTACTCTTTCCTCTCCATAGTTGTTTAAGGTATCCTCTAAAATCATGCATTGTTAAACTATGCAAACGTCAACCGAATTCATTTAGAATAATTGGTAACCGTAAAAGTCCGGTTTTTATATTCATTGCATTGTCAGTTAACAAAATAACCGAGTAAATATTTTTGATAATTTAAATTTTGTAATAGCCATCTTGTCACTCAATCTTATCACTTATCACTCAAAATTCTGAATTTCCTCGATGGAATGTGCATTTAAATTTAAAATTATGAAAAAATATTACTTTTATTCGTTTTATTACCACAAAAATCTCTTTAATTAATGTAATCATACTAGCTGAAGTGTGATGCAGGTGCTGCTGTCATATCAGTGCTTCAGTTACTCAAAATTTATCAGTCGACGCTATTCAGAATCGATTTTGTAAAATTTCTTTTAAGCTACGAACGACGCCAGTATATGGTGAGGTTACTAATTCTGGCCTTAGTCCACCTCATTCTTGGCCTGATTCACCGCTTGATAGTATAACACATATTAGCGACGATACGTGGACACCAAACGTTGATTTTGCCCGCCGTCATATTTTTTCTGCAAATATCAGTCTACCGGATGGTCGAATTACTGACTTCCAGAAAGTGACTTCGAAGGAAATTAACAGTGTTGACGTCTGTATATTTCGAGCAATATTTTTGATCGTTTTTACAGAATTTTTAATTTAGCGAAGTTCTAATCTTTGGTCATCTTTTTGATAAAACCAATTTTTGCTATCACTTTTTTACAAAATCCGTTCTTTTAACGCAAAAAATTATGAACAAAAAGTTAACAGAAATGTTTTAATGAAAATTTATTATTTATTTCTGAGATGATCGGATGTTTTAGCTCTGATAGTTAGAAGAAATAAATTACAATAACTCAACACTTTTGGTTGGATTAAATTAAATAAATTCAAATTTGTAGGGTTTGCTTTGCGGGGCTTCTTTTCTGGATTTGGTAGCACTTTATGGACGACAAGCACTGCTTGCTGGTGCGTATAATAATTCGGTGGAGAAGAAAAAAATTCTTACACGTTTCGTTGGCAGGTAACCTTTCTTCTCTTTTTCTTCAATTTTTATTTTGGATGAAGAAAACACGTGTCACATTGTTTTTTTCTTCAATGATAAAATAATATTCTGATGCAATAACGTAGCAACCACATACGTATTTACGAGTTTCCTTTTAAGCGCTGTTCGGAACCAACTTAAAAGTTCAGTTCTTGTCCTCATACATCTCGTTGCCGAAATTTAATTTATTTAATTCTAAAAAATTCATGATAATTTATTCATACAAGGGAACAGTAAATCATTGTGACGGGTGGCATCTACGCTTTTCCACCTCCTTGAAGGAGTGATGAAAGTATTGGTATTACTGTGATAAGAGTAGTACTTATACTGATGTCACTAGTAGTAATATAATAGCAGTTGATAATGACGATGAAATTGTTAATATCATGATTATTGTAACACCGAAATCGTATCATTTGAAATTGGAGAGGTTTCTAATTTCAACCACTGAACGATGATATTGAGTGGCAATACGACAGCTGGAAGAGGAAAGATGACATTTCATTTATTATCGGTCAGGGGACATTTTCTTTGAAATCAAATTTTTGAAAATTTAAGGGGAAAAAATTAATTGCCATCAAGTAATAGTAATAGTGTACTTGGAAAATTTCGAAAGAAAAAAAAGTGAAAAATGAAGGGAAGAGCATATATTGGCTGTAATGTTCACAGGCAAGTGGCCGTACCCGTTGAAATTGTTCCGTGGCGGTTGCTGCAGTTATGAGAAGACATGGTAATTATAAGCTGGTAGAAGAGATAATGACTGGGGTGATAAAGACTGTAAAGAAATGATATTAGTGTTACATTAATGCATCGAGTGGAGAGTGCATCAAACGGAAATGAGAGCACTCGCCTGGTTCCACCAGTATCCGACGGTCACCAACTGTCACCTCGAATCATCCGCCATCTCATAGTTCATCCATTCCACGACACTCCCGTCTCTCCCACATCACATGATATCTAGTGACAGTATCTAGGTTTTCTTTGTCAACCCAACCTATGAATGATGAAAATAATGTTGAAGAATTAAATTTTGATGTTTTCATACAATTTACGTTCATGTTTGAAAAGGCGAAACAAAATTTTCAATTTAATTATGAGCTGGCTTAATTTCATAGATTAATTAAACTGATCGAATTAAATAATTATGTTAAAAAAATTAGGTTGTAATGAAATTTATAATTTCTTGGTTAAGCAGTTTCATGTTTGAAAAGAGTATGATTAAGCTTAGAATTGCAAAAGTTTTTTTTTCACTTAACAACTTACTGATATAAAGTATCGTTGGCAGTTCTATCAATTTTATTAATAATAAATTGATAGGAAAAAGAGAATATGAAGAAGTGAAAGAAGAGATCTATGCGTGAAAAAATACACTTAGAAATATTGTAACAAAATAGGTTTCTGATCTCGAATGAATGAAATGGAATTAAATTTTAGCAGTGGAGCTTTTGAATTACTATGCGAATACAAGCGTTCCGGTCATGGGAGCAGTATATCGACACATATTCATGTACTGGAACTGGAAAGCGCATTTGGTCCATCGAAAACATTGAGCACATTTGTATTCTCCACACGTCATACGAGTTCCTGCTCACTTACTTATCTTGATTCATCGTAAGTATTTTTTCCTCTTCTAAATATAATTTCTAAGTAAGGTTACTGAAAGCTAAATCCTTATTTAAATGAAAAATGATGATGTTTGTAGAGCGGCCAACTACATTGGTTATTTGCCAGGTGAAGTGATAAATCAGTCGATATTATTTCTTTTGCATCCGTATGATATGGCGCAAATTAAGCAGATACATGCAGCCTGTAAGTTTAATTGTACAGAAAAGTGCTACCAATTGTTAAAGTTTAATTCGAAGGACAACTGAAGCAAATTGATTGCAACATATTCATTTAGTGAGCATTCAACGAAACGAAATAGTACGACAGCGTCGTTTGAGATGGATTGCATTTAATGGCAGTATAATTCATACAAATTCGGAATGGTTTGCATTTTGGAATCCGTGGACTCATAAAGTGGACAATGTAATTGGACGACATACGTTAAATGAGCAACCGATAGGAAATGCGGATGTGTTAGCTGAACCATGTGCGCCACGTATTATTACTCCATTAGATGAGTTAACAGTGTGCAATATTGAATCCGAAATTACTGCTATACTGAATAAGGTTAGCTTATTGCAATTTTGAGGTACAATAAAATTTAATCTGTGCTACTTCTTATAACAATTCAACATATTCATTGTAATTGACCGCGATAAATGCATAAATTCCGCTTTATTCGATTCGTTTATTTTTACTCCTTCATTTGCTTGCTAATTAATGTTAAAATCAAACTGGAAGTGTACAAAGAAAGAATATTCAGTCGTGCTTATCTTCAGGAACCAAGAGTACTGATAAGGGATGAAAGATATAAAGCAGCACCTATTGCGCATCAAAAAAACTCAAATTCAGTTGAGCTGAAATCGTCTGGTACACATCTCGGCACTTACATTGATAATCTTATCGAAACATTCGTGGTAAACTCCGGAAGTTCCGGAAATAAGGTTATTTTTTCATCTCATTGTTCAGCATAAGTTGTCACATTTCGTTACAACAGTGACAATAAAATTTTCAAAAATTTTATTCAATTTATTCAATTTATAAATTATTTTATTAAAGTATTTGGCATCCACTGGTGACGCTTGTCGATCTCCAGTTAATCCAACTGATCTTTCTTCAACAAACTGTTGTAATGCCATACCTTTGACATATAACCAGGTATGAACTATATAATTTGTTTCGCTTATTTATTAGATTAGAGAAAACGACAAATTTTTATAATAGGACTTAACGAAAAAATTAGTGCTATTACTGAAGGTTTTTTATAGCAAATTACTGTTTGAAGTCATTAAAAAGGAAATTTGGTAAGTAAAGCAGATAAGAATTTGAAATTCCGATTTCAGATTAATTGCCTGGAAAATGTACATCGGTTATTGAAGAGTCAGCAACACACAGGAGATGTAGCTGCAGCATCGATAACCATCGAGGCAACACCGGAAAACATTTCATCATCGAAATTAGTACCATCAGAAGATTCAAAAAGTCCGCTTCCTGTGCCAGAACAGGAAGATGACAATAGGTAGCATCATCGAAAACTTAACTTGAAACTCTCTTAGCAGTAGAGACAAAATTAAAATATTCAGTCAGATAGGATAAAGTAGCATATTGATATATGAACTGTGTATGTCAATCAATGTATATCGAAATACAGAGTTCCTACGCATACAGCAGCATCAGCTATGCCCCTTACGAGGGAACTTCTGCAACAACACACCCAAAAATGGGAAGAAGAGTATCGCGATACGTGGAAAAAACGACTCGGTCTGAAAAGATCCATCCAGGTTCATTCTTGCTTATGTGACAAAGAAGAAGTATCATGAATGATAATTCACTCTCATATCTAAATATTTTGAGAAAGTCTTCAAACTTAAATTTCACTTCTCTTATAGCAAACAGAATTTGTTGTGCCAGTATCTTCGAAAATTTTCCGAGAAAGCAATCATAGATCAGCAGTAACACAGAGTGCATCAGCTACTCTTCCTTCACCGAGATCGGATTGTTGGCCACTGATGAACAAGGATGATTACTATAGAAGTCTTGGACCAAATCCTCCTCCACCACCAGGCAAAAATTTTCAAGTAAGCCGATTACAAATATAATTACTTCCTAATACCGCAATACAATTTTCATTATTTGTGGTGAGAGTCTCGGAAATATTTTCCTACTTGTCGAGTTTTGAAGGTGTCATTAAAGTATTTATTAGATCACAAGCTCAAGTATAGGAACGATCGATCTGTCCTTCGAGAGTTTTCTCTGCCTGTAATATCTATTTAGACCATATTGTACTCTATTTTAAAGATATTTCTAGATTACATCGGTACCATTACCACCTCCGTTACCAATTGAGGAACGTCGGTCTGCATTTGTTCCGCTTCCCGGCACTGCGTCGTCTCCATTTCCTAATACTCCAAAATTACCTCGCGATATATCACAACCTATTAACTTATCTTTATCTGGAAATATTCAACAAACGCATTCGGCAATAGGAATAACAACGATAACATCCGCTACTATTGAACGACATTTTTCCACGCAACAGCAACAACCTTCGCAGCAATACCGATCCGTTATAAAAACCGCGCTAACAGCAGCACCGCAACAACGGCAGTATCTCGAATCTAATAAGTTAGCATTGTCATCAACAAAGTCAACACACCGTTATTTGTCTACTGGAAATCTGATGGATACAAGTCCGGAATGGTGTCCAACAACAGACTACAATAACAGTGTGCCTGAAGAAGCCGGCGAAACCTGTGCAGCACGGTTGATAAACATAGCACAGCGGGCGCAGCAACAATTAGAGCAGAAGCATTATAATTCCCCGCTTGCTACTTCACCAGTTAAGGAAGCTACTGATGCATTAATGTTGCTTCAGGAAACGAGTTCATTTTAACTAATTTTTTTGTAGCTAAATTTGGTTTTGAATTTTAAAAATCATATCTCTCCCAAAATGTTTAAAGCTTCATTAATTTGCAATAATTGATACTTTGCTTTTATCCCTTATGCAATCATTTCTAGTTAACAGAACTTACTAAAGGGAAGCAAAGCAACTTTAATAGGATATTTGAATTATAAAAACTTTGAATATATCTCAATTTTGTTACGACTAATTTTTCGATAAGGACCAAAGCATCTATGATATACAGGTAATTGTATGTAGTAAAAATTACGAAATTTTGTTACCCTCTATTATTTCAAGATGTTAAGCTCTTTGTTAATTAGCATTATTATGAAAAGTATCCCTCATTTTCTTCATAGCCTTAGATTACTAAAGCGCTTGATTATAAGTACAAAATGGCATTGAAAAAACAGTCAAATATCGTAAGCTAAACTAAGACTGAATGAAGCATTCATGCTGATTCATTTATCCATAAAAATAAGCAAATCAGATTTTATTTTTTTTCATTTTAAATTTACTTACACTTAAAATGCGCGTAATTCTCACACCGACGTCTTTCTGGTTCTGGAACGATTGTGTGTTTGTTGTCCGTTTCTTCCTTTTTTATTTTCTCCTACAATTTGAAATATCGTTCCAGTTTTTCATTTCTTTCTCTCTCTCTTATTCTTTTTGGCACACTATAGATGTCTGTAGATGTACATATGATGCGATCACTTGAAACTTGAAAGTTACGTAAAGCAAGAAATATGACTCTCCAAAGATGAGGAATTCAAATTCGAATATATAAGAACAAACTTTTATGTGATCTGTAATTACCACCTGAAAGATGATTTTTCCAAAAAATTCAGAACTTCACTTTTTTCTTTCTTTCATTTCCAGTCCAACCTTTTATACTTTGTACTACGTGTGTGTGTTCGTATGTGTATGTATGGCCTCATTTATTGCTGTGATTTTTATAGTTCTCAATGTGTTCTATTCTCAAATGCTGTAAACAACAATTGGATGCGAACAAAATGCAAATATCGTTGCCTCAAATTGACTTCATTTATATGCTGCCAGTACTAAGTTCTTTTATATTCTCTATTATCAGCACTGTTTGTTGAGTATCCAATCCAAGTGATTTGTGAATATTATATTAAACAAATATAATTTCTTTTTGGCAAAATATTTCGGGAAACTACAGTAGACGCAGACCCAATGCTCGATATACCTTATGCTATCGATTATGCTAGTTAGGCGTGATTTGCTTCAATCTCGAAGGAAGAGAACAAGAGCCCAAGTACAAAGATTTATCTGGTCGTAATAATTAACAAGATGAAATTTATAAATGTAAGAAATAAAACACTGAAGGCTCTCAAGAACCCAAAAATATGTGAAAGAAACAAAAAAATCTTTGCTTATTTTCTAACAAGTCAAGCCCAGAAAATGAAAAAATTGGTGTTCAAAGTAAAACTACCGATTTCTGCAAAAAAGAATAAAGTGTATGAGAAAAAACGACAGGTAATTACAGCTCTCGCACGCCATTCAAAATTAAGAGGTGCCCACCACACACCATCTCAGTAATTTCTACGATAACCAAAAAAGAAAATAATGAATGAAGAATGACTAAACATAGAAATTAAATAAAGTTAAAATAACTGAAATAAAGCTGACAAATAATCAAACCAATTAATAGTCTACAATTGATTTGGTTCAATAAAATAACAAATAGCTGGATTTACAAAATCATATATTATTTCTTCGGTGTAATTCGACTACCACTTTTCATCGGTGGACGACCTCTGCGATTTTGTCGCGTATTAATATGTCGCCGTTGAACAGGTTGATCCCCACTGTATAGATGATTCAAATTCACCAGATGTGAAATGGATTTATCGCAAAAAACACAACCTTTATAAGTGGTTTTCGCTTCTGGCAAGGAAAAATGATCCTGTAAATGTCTAGGTACAGAAGATTTCTGAAGCTATAGCATAATAGAAACAGAAACCGTTTATGACAAAAAGCACCTAATTATTCATTCAGAACAGTACATAATGCCAATTTTTGGATCAAAATTTCTTAAGTATGACACCAAAAATTTTTTTGACTTGCATTTAGCGAAAAATTTCAACGTCATGCATAATATTACCTTGTATTCAGCAAGAAACAGTTGTGCACCACAATCTTCACATTGCTTACTAAGAACTTTAACGCGCAGTGCACCTTCAAAGAGAGCTACAACAGCTGAGCACTTGTTACAAGAAATACGCCATTTCGGTGCAGATTGTGGATCCAGTACCAATATTCCCTTACCACCACTGCACTGACGAGGGCACTGTACCACTCCAAGTGTTCTAGAAATCAAAAACTACAAAAATTTTTGCTACATCAAGAATTTTTCATTCATAAATCAACTTATAGAAATTAAAATTTTTTATACGATTTAAATCTGCGAGCTGCAGAAAACACAGTATTATCATCTGCCTACTCAGCATTATATATCTAACAGATAGCTGTTCTGCGACTTACAAGAACGAATGAGGACACGCGGGATTGGGACATTCGTGACAACCTGAACCTTTTCTCATTTCCTCAAAAGGCGAATTGTTATAACAATAAGGACAAAGCGCATATGACATAGATAATTTTCCTGTAAATACAACAAATATCGCGTAAGCATCTTGTTCCTCTACTTTAAACTTCTGCCTGCTCATTTATTCATCAATTCCCATATATAAAATTTTCCTTTGTGAATAAACATTAATCACTTCCCAGATATTCACTTTTTCTTTCGAAGTTTTAATAAAGATCTAGAACAGAAAACGGAGCAATATACTATTCTTAAAATTAGTTATTTCAAAAAATTCACTCAAGTTTTTACCAAGGAAAAAATAGTTCACCTCCAGGACCTTGCCAGTAAATCAAATCAAAATCATCCAGAGGGCACTTGTTTTCACCATGAAGTCTTAATAACCCATCTTTGGCAGAAGGCAATGAATATGTGTCCTAAAAACATGTAAAATGTTTTTTTATTTATTATTAATTTACACCTTTAATCAATTTACATTAATTTAATGTAAATCAACACTAATTTACACTTTTATTTAATTACCTGACAATTTGGACAATGCAAACGTTGTGGTTTAGAAGCAATAAGTTTCATAAAACGTCGGCATTTTCCACATCTGCTGAATGGTTTTCCCGAAGCAGCAAGTGACGTGAACGAATCTGAAGAAACATGCAAAAGTTTTAACTTACATGTTCCACAATTTGCACTATGAATATGAAAGAAATAACTATCATTTTTTAAGCATAAACTATGCTTTACTAGAAATTTTGGATCATTGTTGTTTGCAAATAATGAAAGCCTTTTTTACCCTCAAAAAGAGAGTCCATACGACCAATATTTTCCACGAAGTAGATGAATTTAAGACGGAAATTTTCAAGCACGTGATTTTTGACCTATAAATATGCATATGGCAAACAAATTCAGCAAAAAAGTTTGATTAATTTTTCCATCCTAAGAGTGATTAATAAGAGCTTAGCAACTAAGCCGAAAACCACCCAATTAACAGTAACAGCCTGTTCCGATTTTGACAACCTCTTTGGTACACCACAATGAAATTTGTTTGCCGTGTTTTTCCTATTCCAGGATGTCTGAACGTGTTTTGCACTTTCCACTTTGTGTTTCGTAGTGCACAGTATATATACATATACTTTCCCACAGTTTGTTGTCGGTGGACATCACATTCCATAGTTGCAAATAAATATTGCTCAAAACCAAGAAACATCACATGATCCAAAACGACTGTGGGATAAATTTTAACTTCGTTCTGATTTGCGTCATTTTTCTTCGATTACTTAAACCGTTTTGACTGGATATCACAGCTAACGATAATCTGGGACAGGCTTTAGCATATACTTTAGCACATACATATGACATTGCTACATTTCACAGCAGAAATACGCATACATATCCATGTATATGTAACCATCTTGTTCGAAGTAAAATTATTTTTTGCTAATTTCTTCGAAGTTCCAGATATGTTGAACGTCTTGTTACTAAATGAAGCGATTTTTAGTTCCATTTCTTCGGTTCTTTACAGACTCAATCGGTTGGTTAATTCACTATACATAAACGATAACTAAAAAACCGATGATAAATAGTGCCAAAGCTTTTTGCTGGATTTCTGATCGTTTGAATTAATTGCATTTATTTCTCTGCACAAAAGCAAAATTCGATTATTCTTTTGGATTCCATCTTCGACGATGGAATTTGTAGTTGTAATCGAATCCAAATTCTCTTTGCTTCTCCTCTCTTTGTTGGAACTCGTTACTTGCGTAGGCCCTTTTATTTACGAGAACACAGTGTTGTAAGAAACTTTATTGTGGAAACAAGAAAAAAAACTTTTTCGCAAATACTTGTTGCATATTCTGTTCAAAAACAGATGAAATGCATGGTGATTTTCCTCGAACATTCCATACAGAGTTTGAGCGTGGAACAAACATGACATTCAATATCCCAACATATTTATATATTATTGTTGCGAAGTATGCATGGTGTTCTAGTTTTTCTATCCACAGGATTTCTGTTTAATTCTAGAACTTCCCTTGACTTGACTGGCTTGACTGAATTGCTTGTTTTGAATGATTTGATTGCAGGTGCTCACCATTCAAAGTAAAAAAACAAGACAATCAATTATGTCAAAACTTCGCCATTTCTCAGTGCTAATTTTTTTCGAGATTTGCAAAATCTTATAAACTCTTTCATTTAATAATGAAAGAAAAAAAACTCAGTAAAATAGTTCATTATGTCGGCGTATGAAAGGATAGATTACAGAACAAAGATTGCATAATTACAATCGGTTTTACGCTCACTATAAGTGATGAATCACTTTAAGGAAATTTATTTCAATTTTTCCGACAAGCAATATATTATATATACTATAATGATGAGAAGGATGCTGTTCTTATTTCGATCTCTACATTCTACGAACAGCTGTCTCAACCCTCTAAATTTATCAAAATAATACCATCATAAATTAATTACTCACAGAATGGAAATTGGCACGTCCCTTAGCAATAAGATTTAACTGACTTTCAACTTCAGATCGCATTGTAGGCAATACCAGCTGCGAATCTATTTTCCAGTAGCTATGTACAAGTGCAATACCTAATTTTGTCGGTTTCAAGCGCCTTTTAGATTCTACCTAAAGATTATAAAGTATTGAAGAGAATTCAAATTTGAAATCTGAATTTGAATGAGGCGAAAAAATGCACATTGAACACTTGCATAGAAAATATAAAGTATCAAATTGATAAAACTAACAGTAACATAGTTCCGCTGACAAATATTACTAATGTGAACGGGGATAGAAGCATCCGTCCCTATGCCGTGTTTTTCCATTAATGAGATCAGCTCTGATTCAGTGAGGTAATCCGGTGGAGTCGTCGCGTACTCACATATTTTTTTATCTCTTAAATAGTCTCCTTTGAGGAAAAAAATATTACGATAAGCAGAATTTCAATTTTATTTCCAAGTTCTGACATCAAACAATCTTCCTTTTTTCTTAAGATTATAAAAAGATAATTTCCTCTACCATGTATCTACTATCTCCGAAAGTGGAACGAAAAAGTTCGACTATCCCATCAGGCTTGAATACGCATTATCAAAATTAAAACTTACTTTAAATTGACTTTTGTGCCTTTGACTAAATTGTGAATTTGTGGGTCTTCCTCAATTTTCTGCCAAACCATAACTTCTGTGAAGCCAGGATTGATAATACACTTACTTTTTGCAACAAATATTTCGTTTCCGATACCGATTCTTCAAAAATTGTGCTTCTTTATAAACAGCAGAGAGTCCGACAAACAGATTAAGAGATGAAAATCAAAAGTGAAACATCAAAATTGTGAATATAAATTGTAAAATGAAAATCTTACTTTATATTCGTGACAAGATAAGTGCAAGGCTTCATCAGTGTTGCAATAAAATGCTGTGCAACATAGTCGTATATTTTTAAAGCATCTAAACAAGTTCAGCAGTTTACGAAGAAATTTTAATATATAAAGTCAGTCTAATAAATTCCATATTCTTGAATAATTTAATTTTTAGTCATCAGTAGATTTGTAAACTGCTTTAAAAAGTTTGCAGATTTAAAAATTTCAAGAAGAAATGAAGAAATTTAACCTCCAGTGAGTGAACCGTCATTGCCACGCAAAGGTGATATCGGTGGATGGTCGCCTTTATCTTCACCATTACGAGGCGTTATTCTTCCTTCCAATAGCAACTAAATTAAAAGAAAACAAAGAAATCATGGAGTCCCTATTTATACAGCCAATTATTCAACTAAGCAGTGTAAATGACCTTTTCTACAACACATTTCCAGCGACTATCGTTTTGTTGGTGCCGCAAAGCTTCATAAAAATCAAAATTTGAAGGATATGCTGTAGTTTCCGTCCGTGGATAACTTATAAAACCCTGAAAAACAAAAAGTAAGCTAGAATTAGTACTGCAATACTACCTCCAGTTTGTACGAAAAGTGAAAAAAATTTTGGAAGTTAACTATAAAAAAATTTTTTTTCGTTCATGGGTAAAATATGAGAAGAATCAAGCCCCCATTCCAAAAAAACTTCTAATTTCCATCGATCGAAAAAAGAAACTCTAGTAAATAAGTACCCTGGTGTAAAGATATTCTGCAATATTCATCGCCTGAGAAGGACTAAGACCTAGACCACTGCTAGCAACCCGCAATAGTTCGACCGTATTGAGAGCTTGTGGACGCTCTTTTCGGAATTCCGAACTGCTTACATCAATAACAACACCTTGGTCCTGCTGCTAAAAATTCATAGATCACGATATGGAGATTGAAAAAGTTCTCCAACAAAATCATACTTGAACAAGTGAGAAATAAAGATGAACGAACTTTGATCCGATTAAAAAACATCTGGGAGACATCTTTATCGAATATGCGGCCTCTGATATGAGCCGGTCTTAATTTCTCACCTGCTGAAGTTTCGAAGATTGTCTAAAACTTTCACATGTATCAAACGCATGACAACTATTAAACTGAACAGTTTCCAATATAAACTCCTAATAGAACAAAAACTTTGACAACATGTACTTCTAAAACCCAGTATGGTTCCGGCTTAAATTGTGTAATTAAATCATGACGAGTCACACAGAATCCCAGTGTTGGTGTCTGACATGGGCCAAATGATATGGTTGTGCTGTCGAGATTACCATATTTACCCTGAAACATGTAAAAAAATTGTTTGGCAAATTGCTAGGACACCCGGTAAAAATTAAAATATGTTAGGTTAGGCCTTAATTACATCATCAAGCAAACTTAACTTACAAAACACAGGAATTAAATGATAAACTGAATAAAAAACTGAAATGATTAAACATAATGTTGTACAGAGATAACCTGAAAATACCGCGTTTGAAAACGCGTAAAGGCACACCCAATCCTCAGATCAATCTCTTGACGTGCATCAACAGATAAGCTCTCATTGATATTGGGACGGCCAAGATTCTGCATTGCCGACTTAATATCTTTTGCAGTGATGGCTGAAAAATGTGCCCTGAAAACAGCCTCCTTCAGCTCGCAAAAAGTCTTGTAGAGAAGTCATTCATTTCACAGAATAAGCTGGAGAGCAGCTTAAAAACAGTAACATAAAACATATGTATGAAATGTCTTAATTTTAACGAGAATCAAAGAACGTACCTATAAATATTTTCCATAGGATCTCCTGACCTCGGTTTTTTAATTGAATTTCTGACAGCTTCAATTACCTGTCAATTTAAAAAATATAGTTTCATTATTTTAGCTGAATAATTTCATTATTTTAGCTGAAAACATTTTGCTAAACATAAGTATTGTACTGTATAACATTTATTTTCAGTTGTTGGAGTAAATTCTCGAAAGGGATATTTTTTTGAGCTAATTGAAAAAAACCCAGACTTCCTTCTATCAGAGCTAAAATATCGGTCAACAAGATACCTTTTATTTGCCCCAGTAGTTTAATTTCAAATAGCCAATTAAGGAACACATGATGTAGGACTATTTCGCCGATTCGAAAAAAGTTTGAGTGCTGTGAAGTCAGTCAAAAAAAACAACCTCAAAGCAAATATTTTCTCCTTCTTTATCACAGTCTAACCATAGGACCAGAAAATCACAACCTTTTGCTTCCGAAGCGAGATACTGTAAATGTCATTTTACTTGAATTTTATATTAAAATGCACTATCAATTCTGAAAATTTCCAATTAAATCCTTTCTTTGTTCATTACAAAAAATGCCTTCAAGTAACGTCTGACCTCCCTCTTCCCTCCATCATTTCCTCTTGAACGTAGCTCGATATTAAAGATATTTTCAAAGGACATTTCAGATAACAACGGGGTAACAACAGTGACAACTAGCAAACATATTCTGAGAAAATTAAGCACCTCATTCATTCGCATTTTTGGATTTGCTTCCTTTTTTATGGTCGATGATGAAAACAGCTGAACGGGATCAACTTTTTCCCAATTATTCATGTTTGGTGGAAAATCCAGAGACATTATATGGCCACAAGTACTTGTTACCTAAAATACAATTGAAGTAGTTCCTATTTCAGCTCGATCATAAGAACTATGAATAATGTCTTATTATAAAGTAATATAAAAAACAACACTTACCATAAAAATAGTTCTTAACGATCAAAAATATTAAAGTGTGCATATTAATTCGTTATTCCTACTTTTACTAAATGTTTTTCCTACAGTTCCCCACCTTAAACATAGCTGATTGTCCCTGGAATATTCCACCATATTCGAAAACCGAACAAACATTGTTCCAACCTTTAAAAATAAAGAATATATGTTTGCTTTAAACAATAAGGGTGTAAGGAAATATCGAAATAAGAAGTAACAAATAACAATGGAAAACGATGAACAAAAGCCTACAGAAAACTCCCACGAACTTTTAACTGTTAAAACGAGAAAGCAAAAATGTCGTAATGTGATTTTCACCTTTTCTTTTCCTAACTTTCCCATCGGCAAGAATTTCTGCAATAGATCCAGCAAGCATCGGTTTTTCGGCTACCATCATTACCGTCACCACAGTCATATCCACTTTTACCCCTTTCCTCTTCCACTACTTTCCTTATCTGTACGTATTTTGGTTAGCATCTTCTCAACAGTTGCAATTGGCCCTCTTTTTGATGAACCACTGAATACGAGGCAACGATTAACAACCTGTGCTTATTCTATTGCTGTGAAGATAGCAAGCTTTAAGCGAAAACTAGTAAAGTTTAAGGCAATCTACGACTTTCAAAATGCTTTAGCGATCAAACGCTCGTTGTGCATTAAAAATTCCAAATAAAAAGAGTTTATTATCATTATAACAGTAAACAGCAACAAAATGAAATAAAATAATGGTATGCTTAAATCTGATGAGAAACATCATAAATTTCAGTCATAAGTACACCACATAACAAAAAAATTCTAAAAATAACAACATACGTACTCGATAATAAGTGTATGAATAATTACAGAAAGAGACAAACACGGATGTCAGAAGCTTCTTCACTTTGGTGGCCATTCCATATTAACACCTTCAACATCCAACTCAAGTATGTCAACTTCACCACATTCAACTCCCAGTAAATCTGCCAATGATGGTCGAGTTCGACCAAAATCACCATGCACAAATTCCTTTACATAAGTTCCCGCTTGCGTCTCCATTCTAAAACACTATTCAAACCTTTCAGAAAGGGTTTCTAGAAATTTATCATTAAGTAGCCAAAAATTAAATCTGCAAAAGAAATCGGTTTAAAAAAACCTTCGACCAGAAGCCATTATTATATCAACTACAGCAGTCCACAAAAAAAAAATTGGAGAACAGGAAACTTAAAGGATTATCCAGCAAGTCAAAATCAAAAATCTAATTCCAAAAATGTACTATTTTCAATCAGCAATCAGCACAATAAAAACAAATAATTAAAACTACGGAAATACAACAAAAAACTTGCACTATGTCAAATTAAACGAAATACTAATTTTTGTGTGTCACAAAGTAAAATTGAAAATTCCCTTTTTACAGCACTAGCAATTATGGATTAGTACAGACTGTTAGATTGGACTCCAACCTTTTAAACGTAGTATTTTTAATTGCGATTTTGATTTTTTTTAGGCTGTTACCCTAAAAAAAATTTCAAAATTTTTAACGTAGGTATTTCAACTAATGTCTCATTAAGGAATGAGACACATTAGTTGAAATACCTACGATTTGAACAAAACAAAGTAAGCATACTTTATGTTACCTGACTAAGAAATGATAATCATCCAATTTCATTGGTGCGATTAAAAATATCATCCTTCGTCTTTCGAGCAAGGGTCGACGTTTCAACACACGCACAGGGGTTTTTTGAATTACTTCAATAGGTGCTTTGTTACGAAGTTCTTCTAGTGCAAGATCATCAAGCTTCCGTGTGCTATAGCAGTAACCGGTGTATAATTTCCGCCTTTCTAAAACAGAAAAACCATAACAGCGATTACAGAAATGTTTGTTTTAACTGGAATCTATAACATATTTCTTCCAACCTATTTTTTTCTGGCATTATCAATATATAAAGTCCACTGAATCGCTCACCGTCTTGGACATTTTTTATCAAAGATGCTTGGTCTGACGTGATCTGCTTCAAGCCAGGAAGAACTTTAACATCAAGATCTTTGTTAATAGTATCCTCCAGACGCTTTAATGTGGTTTTCACGTTACACCTTTGGAAAGAAAAAACTTTCTTTGGATTGATTAGCTGAAAAGAACCGGTATCAGCACAATTTAATTTTATTTTGTTTCAGAATTTTTTTAAAAAAAAAAACTATTACTTGCAATACAAATGGCCTTCCGTTACCAAGCATGCGTACATCAATATCCTCTCGTCCTGAAGCTACAAAACGTGCTACATCACACCCAGTTTCTGTGATAAATGGTGCCCCAACTTTCTCTGATACCTGAAAAAACATTAAATTTCTTACCGAAACCTCTGAGATTTTAATATAGACCTCTCTTTAATATTTTATATGCAAGCTTACTGAATGTCCAATAATTTTCCTCATATCGGCTGAAGCAGACCAAGGACTTTGAGACATGTTTCTGGAAAATTTGCAATAGCGTCCGGCAATAAATAGTGGATTGCGTTCAAATGAAATAGTATAATGACATGATGCCGACGGTGACTCCATTTTGTAAACCCTGTATTTTTTTTCGAAAAATCAGCAAATAAACGATATAAAGCATAACTAAACTCCTGATATCCACAATTGAGAAATCAGCACTAAAATCCTTGTTAAAAATCGGTGTCGAAAAAATACTACATCTATACTCAAGAAACATGAATAGCTAAAAGTCATACAATGCATTTTCTCGATTCATCTTGTGTGTCAGGCCTGCGATTCGTACCTTTGTATACATTGACAGGAGTGTATCGTCCATGCTAGCATATCTCAAACTTTTCCGCGATATTTGAAAATCACTGGGGAATTCTTTCACCAAATAATCAACATCACTCTTGTTAAATTCGTCATTGACAAATGTAAGGGTAAGAATTAAATCCGAATTTAACGATGGTAATAAACCAGTGGCCTACAATGAAGAGAAAATCAGAGATCCATACAGCTAAGTGATGGAAATTGTATGGTATTGTGGACCCTATGAACCTGAAAAATTGATTGTTTTCAATTATAATGCTGAATACACTACTTTAAATAACTGAAAAAATTTACGAGCCTTGACAAAACGATGGATATATCTTGAAAAAAAATTGCCAAACAAGTGAAAATCTCAAAGTACTTAGCACGTTAATAGTAAGAAAATTTTAGACGAACATTGCGAATCCTTTCCAAATATGCATTGACGATACGTAATTTAAAAGGAACCGTAGAAAGAGTACCGTTTGATAATGTATTTCGATAGGCAAGTTCATACAGCGCCTCACGAAGAATTGCGGTAACAGGCATATTGATTGCAAGTAGGAATGATTTGGAATCATAGCCACTGCTTTTATATATTTTTTTTACCTGAAAAATGAACTACGGTAAACTATTTAAAGCCATTCGATTAGCGCATTAAAATGTTTTGAAACCTGTAAAGTAGTTCTTCAAAACTTTAAAATTCGCTTCATTGAAAACCGCAAAACGTCACGAAGATCCTGAATCCTGACAGGTAAGACTTGCATATTTAGCTGTGCACTAAAGTTTAATTTAAATCACTTTAAATTAAGCTTTAATTCACAACCAAATATGGAAGTCTAATCTATCAGTGTGCAAATGTAATACAATGCTTGAAGGAATACCTCACCTCAGCTACCACTTCGTCAGCAAACTTTTCGTCCAATACACCAAAACAAAGTGCACAATTAAACGGCTCTTCTACATTTCCACTTTCTTCCGGTCCTCTCAACTGTCGAGTACAAACTGTACAGAGAGGGATACAGTCATCAGAGTTAGCATCACACTCCATTCCTGCAATCAGCAATCAGTAGTCCTTAACCTGCAAACTCTTAATCACGGGCTATTCATTCTTCAATAATTTTATTCCAATTAATACAGGAACAGACCAGAATAATGGCAGTAGGAAAACTAGTATTGGAGATAATATTGTACATGGAGAGAAGCAGAGAGCGAAAGATCAGAGAGATAGACATTATAATGAGCATAGAGATTGGGAGAAAAGGAAAATTATGTGGACGACAGCAAAGATACGGAACAGCTATTAACCATAAGCATATAAAATGGAACGGTAAGAAATCCCAAGCTATCCACTGAGCGCTTCCTTAGAGTTAGAAGTTAGAAGTAGAAGCATGAAATTAACATATTAAGAGAAGATATAAGTGGATGGGAGTGTTTCGTTTGTAGATTTTATATTAGCGTGGTGAACGGTCGCCTGACCGTTACTATTTTACGGTTTGTTGAGAAGGGAGGGAGCGGGATGTGTTGGCTGAAGCAGAAAGAAGTGAGTGCTATGTCGCCGAGGATCATTTAATTGGGAAGAAAAGCTGTATTTTCGATAAGGCCTTGAATCAACAGAGAACTCTTCTTTATGAGAAAGTTTGCTCACAAAGAGTTATTTCAGAAGCTGTCAGTAGCAGCTCGAGCTCCTCCTGTCCAGCAGTTCAATGAGAAAGTCACTCCTGGAAATCAAACTGTAATAACACTTGTTCAAGGAAATTAAAATTGAAATTGGAAAAACTTTTAGCAGCCAATATAATATATAAACATAATAATCAATTATATGAAAATTTACAGAATGCTGAAAAAAGACAAACAAAATTTGAAAATTTAAATTAATGTTTCAAAGATTTAGGGAAGTGAAAAAAAAGACGATAAGGGAACAAGTAAGAAAGAATTGAAGGAAGATGAACATATGAGAAAGGTCAGTGAACCGGAGAGAACTCCCAGTGAACAGGAAAAGAAATCGGGCGAAAAAGAAGAGAGTGAGAAAGAAAAGGAGGACAGAGATAAAAGGGAAGCGGATGATGAAAGAAAAAGTGATAATGGAAAGAAGGAGAGTGATAAGGAAAACGAAGAAAAAACCTCACAGGTCTCAGTTTACCATTGAAATGTTATTAAACGCAACAAAAGGTTTTTCCGTTCTGAAGTAGATGTATGCTTCTAAATTACAAGCAATAAATTCTTGAGGATTCATTTAATTTCTTTTTCAGAGGAAAAAATTAGTGATAAAGGTGCCAAGAGCAGTTAAAAAAGCCGATGCTGAGGATCCGCAGTATCAGGTTTGATAAAGTTCCTAAGCAATTTTAGAATTCGCTAGAAACATTTGAAAGTGAAGTGCTTGAAGTTGCATAGTCGATGAAGCAAATAATTAATATCAATTATGCAGACACTTGCTGGCTTAAATGACGATTTATTTGGCAAGACAGATTTGAATAAACCGAAAAAGAAGCTTGTTATAAAAGCACCAACTGGTTTTAAAAAGGCACAAGCTGAAGATCCGCAATATCAGGTAGGTATAATTCGGTCCACCTATGAAGTGATGTCACTAATTTTGCTGATCAGTGAACGTGAAATCTTTTTAAACACAACAAATATGAATAGTTTAAAGAAGTTATGTCAGAAACGACTGAATTATCTTGGAAATCGGCAATATAAGTTCATAGTTTGCTTTTTCATCCACACAGTTTTTCCAGTCGTCTTTTCTTGAAACTTGTATTCCCACAGCCCTATACAACTGTGCGATAGTTTATAATTAATTCGTTTATATAGTTTATAATTCGATAGTTTATAATTTTAATAATTTTGATATTTATAGTAATTCGATAGTTGATAATTTTTTTTGATAGAATTTCGGTTGTTGAGTTTTGAATCACTTTCATTTTTTGCAAGCACAATTGTGCATTTGCAGTTTTTCAGAAAAAATCGAGACTTTTTCAATAGTTTATAAATTAATTAAAATGTTATTGAAATTTTGGGCGTGTGGCTTTTCTCGAACGTGTTTCGTCGGGTTAAAACGAAAGTTAACGAGAAGTGAAGTGAAACTGCCGTATATTTTACAGACACTTGCTGGCCTCAACAATGATTTGTTTGAAGCGCAACTCAAAAAATGAGTGAAAAAATTGGGAATATGAAGAAATGGAAAAAACAATTATATGTCATACGTATTTTCACAGAATTAAAGGAAGTCTTCAATTATATTTTCCACTCTTATAATGTCATTTATTATACTGTGAACACAAAACAGTCGTCAGTTCATGAGGTGCCAAAATATGGAATAAAAATTCAAAATCATTTAGCAACTGTTGTGAACGTTTGGGGGTTGAGATTTTTATGAGAATTATATTGAGTATGTGGTGGTTGGTCCGAATGGGATGGTTGAGGAAGCGTTGTAGTTAATCCGTGTGAGTCCAAAAGGAGGATAAAACCCAATTGCAGCGAAGATAAAGATCCAACCGCTGGTTACTGTCTCATGGTATATATATCCCTTTATGTGGGCGGGTTAAGATTACAACAAGGGTTAACTTATAGCACAATGATGAGAGAAGAAGCTTGTTCACTTCCAAAAATGGTGAAATCATGTTGGAGATTATAAGGTGATATCCAAGAACAAAGGATTGATTTAAATAGATTAAAGATTGTGTGTGGTTAACGTTGCTTTTGTTAGCAGTAAAGAAGGCTGGCACACAGTTAATCGTCTTACGAAATTTAGGTTAACTACAAAAAAAAGCTTGTAAATAATGGTGTAACCATTTTTGCCTCTGTTAAGATGTTGAAACAGACTAATAAAGGATATATAGATGTAACAATCACGACGAAATTGATTTATGATGACGAAATCTTAGGGAAATTGATTTACAGGACCTCTGTATCTATTATAAGTGCTACAGCATTTCAATAAAATCTTATTCTAAAAAGACCTATTACCACTCTTTTCTTTTTTTTTGATAGTCCTATAATTTGGAAATGTCTGTGTCAATAATAGATTTCAATGATCCATCTCCAAACTTTTTTATTTACATTAGAATAGTATCTAACTGAACTGGAACAAACAGCAAGCGGCAAAGCATTTGAAAATCATGGTGTGTGTTAGCATGACAATTCAGTTCAGTTACGGATACGGAAGTTCTCCTATTTTAAACATTCAAATGGATGTTTGAAATTTTGTGTATATCAAATGGAATTGATAAGTTCAAGGGGTTGCATTGTGATTTGCAGCATCAGATATGAGAAAATGAAGAATTGAAAACTTCCGCGACTCCTTAATAAAAAAGGCATTTCAAGTAATGTCTTGTTACAAATTAGCAGAAGGTTACCTCAGATAAAAGTTGCATCTATAACTTCAAGTAAACGCTGAATTTCTTGCTCAAAGGAAATTGCCGATCAAGCACAGAAGTTAATGATGAGGTAGCACCCAGTGGTTTGAATAATTCCGCATTCATAATGCTTTGGTAATCTCATATTACGAGCATAATTTCTCTAAACATCAAAATCTCTACCTCACTATGTCCATTAGTCAGTTGACGTTTTTTAACATCTGATGAAAAGAACAAGTTAGTATAAAAGGACTAACTGATAAAAATTAGCGAACCTTGAATATGTTATTCGGATTCTGAAAACGCCTGTCCATCATTGCTAATTTCACCCGAAGCGTCTTCCTCATTAGCTGCTAATGTGTCTTCTTGAAGATGTGGTATTGTTTTGGCGTTATTCCTTTGACAGAAACATTTTGTTCGACCTGTAGGATATTATAGAACTTGACTTTGTTTTTTTGAGATAATGATGGTCAGAATAAAGTGTAATGAGTTAAGTTATTTTACATTAAAAGAAACTGAAGCATTTATTTTCTGAAAAATTATAAATTTATTAAAATTGCTTATTAACAGACTACCCTTTTTCTTAAAACTATTTCGTAATATTAATTCATTACCTTCATTTGATACTGATGACGATTTCCTTTCACGGATGCATTTGTCGGTATTTATTTCATGCGGCATCAATGTCATCGGAGCACGGAAAAAATAAAACAATGGATAATAGAGTAAATTATAGCAGCTAGAAGAATAGAGATCCGCAAATCGTTCCACCTGAAATCAGAGGAGTCCCAAAAATGTTGAAAAGACATTTATTCAATCAATTTCTCTTATTAAATC
This sequence comes from Litomosoides brasiliensis, assembly GCA_013365375.1. Lineage (NCBI taxonomy): Eukaryota > Metazoa > Nematoda > Chromadorea > Rhabditida > Onchocercidae > Litomosoides > Litomosoides brasiliensis. The sequence continues at coordinate 72,940 of JABVXW010000161.1, read as the reverse complement.
AGAAACTGGATTCAAGAAAACTGCAATTTCTCAACCATACCTGTGATGCGAAAAATGTGGTACGTGATCCGCTTCGAAACAACGAACCCATTTTACTGTAACACTTATCCATCTCCTGAGTTCTTTCCTGTAAGATAATTTACAGATTAGCATATTTTATCACTTATGACTTAAAAGTTAAGAAAAAACAGTGGGAAGAGTTGAAATTAAATGATAAGCTGCTGCTTGTCTTACTCGGATTTGACTGTTTCCTTCTCGAATAATTGACTGAGCAGAGATAATATTTATTTGATTATACATTACTTCAACCTGCTTGGTCAGTTCTACCACCTTTTCAAATAAATCGTGGCGTTGTGACCAGATGGATATCTCTTTTACTAGTTCAGGTATCACAAGAAATGTACGCCATCCTTTCAAAACAAGATGCAATTAGTTAATTAAAGTTCCAGTGATCAACAGAATCCATTTCAGTTTTAACTGTGAAATGATGATAATTTGACCTCATTTAAACTAATTCTATTTACTAAATAGAATTAGTTTAAAGTATAAAGCAGAAGGCAAAAGAAGTGGGAAAGTTCATTTATAAAATGGAGCACTAGAATGAGTCTAATCTTATGAGCTAAGAAAACAAAAAGTCTTATCTTATTAGGCTAAAAGCAAGTATATACCTTTTGTTTTCTTTGACTTAAGAACATCACCAAAGATATGATCACCAATATATAACACTTCTCTATCACGAGCGTTAAATAACCGACGAAAATCATCTGAATTACCTAAAAATGAGTAATCATTTTCATTTGAGATGAAAAAACCTGCGGAAGATTTAATTTACTCTTCTACTTACAATCGATTTTTGAAAAATAATGAAGCAAGAGAGTGTGAAAAACAGTGAGCAAATCCTTAAACAAGCCAAAAGGGGGAAATGATACGTTTTGAATTAAGCTGACTAGCTTAATTATTGATAGTTCAAACTGAGGAATTTAATAATCTGCCTATATCATATGTCATTTTCAGGAAACAGATAAATAGGATTAACGTCAAGCATAAAGTTACGTTCGTACCACAAAAATGATTGGATAAACAAGTAGCAGTGAGAATTTTTTGTTATTCAAATAACCAAGCAATTTTATTCACCAAACACATACCACCAGCATACACGTCACCCTTTTTAAGTAACCCTTGATGTACACCAATTTTAGGCGTTCCTGTGGCAGTATCGATTTGTCGAAAAACAGTGCCTTTCACGAACCATAGCGGTTTTTTTGCATCAACAATTGAAACGTCAAAATATGATGTCCAATCTGATCCAATCAAATAGCTTAGTATTCCCTGAATATTTATAAAAAAATAAAACTTGTAAACCTGAGCCTTTTAATACATTTGATTTAAGCAAAATCAAGCAAAGGAATGAGTTAGCGTTAAATCAGAATCAATCTGTGATCTGCAAAACCTATCGCTTATAGCTGCGACAACAAACATTTGTGTAACTATAGTTGCTATTGGTCAGAAGAAATGTTCGTCCACCGTGAGCACTGATCAGTTGCAGGAGTGACTTAATTCGATTATCTTTGATAATATATTTGTCCAAATTTTGTAACACATCGTTTTTTAGCGAGCTCTTAAAACATTCAAATCTCAAAGTTGAAATGAGAAGTTAGCATAAAATAGATGTACCGGCCGGCTAGAGTGACAATCATAATTATACCTGTAATTTATAGAATGAAAATTGAAGTTCTCATTCACTGGTATTTTTCGATTTGTTTCTAAGTAATTAAAGTTATAATATTTTTAAATAAATAACAGCCCTAATAAGAGTGAAAAATTTAGGTTTTCGGTTGCAAAAAAAATTTAAAAAAGGAATAAAACAATTTAAATGTTAAAACTTTAAAAAAACATTTTAAGAAATTAGTTCACACATCATTATGAACGTAGTTGACAGCGCTTAAAACATCTTCAGCAAGCGATTTATAGGATATTATCGTATCTCCGTTTCGAACACCTGTGCCGTCGCTAGTCCTAAAAACGAAGGTCATCCGAATGCACTGTGTTCGTACTTCCAAACAATAGCTTTAATAAAGTTGAAAATAAATTTAACATATACGTGGTGCCTTTTTTACTATCTTAAACTTCCAGCAAATTGCTTGCAAATTTTTGAGTTTAAAATATAGTAAAAAAAATTTTTAACTCAACTTCTTAGAACATTCAAAGGTCTTTTTTCTAATATTAGCTAAACGTTTGCTTTACCTTTCATAGTCTTTATGATTGTCAAAATAGTGGATAAGTGTAATGAGCACATATGTATGAGCAATATCAAATAATGAGTTCATCACTAGAATGTTTTCCGGATGTCGCAATGAGATGAATTTGTTCGGATATTGCTTCTTGATATCTGATCTGTAGAAATTTGTTAAACTCTTTAAATTTTCACTTGCTAATTCCTCTTAATCAATTACTGGGAAGAAAACAATAAAAATAAGGAATTCAGCTTACCGGCGAAGATAATTATAACCATGTATGCCAACAAGAATATTTCCAAATCCGTCAACTTTCAGCAAATTACCAAAAGTTCGATCGAACCATAAACCTGTGATAAGCAAATTATTGTGCAAGAGTGCTAGAAAAATAACTGATCTTGAAGTCCTTCTAAGGCTTGATTTTCTGTAATGTTACTGATTTTCCCCTCAGCAGAACGATATAATTTTTTTAGGAAATTTCAATTAACAATCAACTGATTCATTAATGATAGCAATGAGCTTTGGACATTTTCGTCGAAAATAGAATCATTTCTAGTAGTTATTAAAGTACATCAAGGAAGATCACCGCGAATGGCAAAGTCTTGTTCATACGGGAACGATCGTAGTTGTTCAGGATAACCGAGTAGTATCAAGCGATTTATAATGTTGTTGTACAGCAAAATATCATAGTCCGGTGATTTATAAACTAAAGCATTTGTTGATTTATAAACTAAAGCATTGTTTTAAAATCAAATATGAAATTCAGTAATATATAATTCAGTGATAGAAGTGAACTCTTTAAAACAGGGAAGAGATGAAAAAATAAACTATAAACTATGACGTTTCTGCTGCAAAAGATTAATCCATTTCAGAAAGTAATGATTGAGAGTTGAGCTCAACGAAGTTTCGAGTGTTTGTAGTACGGAAGAGATTAATTTAATAATCGTTAAAAATTTAGCATTTAATTTTCAGTTGCTCATTCACTTACTTGCCAATGTAAAATCCATGTCAAATCCATAATACCGAATTTTTTGAAGATATACTGATCGATTAGAAAAAACTCTAAAACGGAAAATAAAATTGTGCATTAATTTACTAAGTCGACTGCAATCCCAGCAAAAGTCCCATTGCAAAATGAGTACTTCGGCCAAAATTCCTAATTTGTAGTGCTTGGATCTTGAGCACACATAAAATTATTGTAAAATGATAGTTTCCACAACAAAAAAATCGGTAGTGGCTATCCCCAAATTCCTCAAAATTATTCGGATAATCAAAAAGCCATTACCGCTTTCGCTATCACATACTTCTAATAGCTAGCGGCAATAGTGCGGTTTAAAAGATCAACAACAAAAATGCATTACTGTTTGCATGGATCGTTCTCGCAATTCCTCCAGTCCTTTTTTATTTCGGAGCTTTTGATAGAAGTTTCTGCAAGGCTTGCTTTGCATTTTGAGACACTTTCAGTGTTCGCCATTTTTCTGCACTCAAATTCTTTCGAGATGATCGATTCTCAAAATTCGTTAAAGACATTTAGAAATCCGAACAAGCATGACACAATTTCTGATTTTTAGCAAGTGAGGGAAAACATTTGAAAATTTATAGCTTGAAATTTTCAATTATAATTTTCACTCTAATTACTCCCAAACCATTTATCGCATTTGTCTTTTTAGCCGACCCATTTAGCTTGGTAAACGCTTGAATATTTGACATTAGAGTGATGTAATGGACTTCCATTTTTTTTTGATAACTTAAAGCAGCCGCAAAGAGATCCTTTAAGAAAGAAAATGATATTCGAGGAAAAAATTGCAACTACAAAAGCAAGACCGAACCGAAAGTCTTCCAAAAATAGCTAAAAATGAATTTTTATTTTTAAATATGCTTTCTTATAATATGATAAAAATTTGAATGCAATATTCACATGACGTTGTAATATCCAATCACCGATACTGAATTACATTATTCAAACACTTAATATATGGTGATTTATTCCATTATGACAAATTTTAGAATAACTTCCAATACATTTTTACGTACATAATTGTGCAAAATAAAATATACAAAGCTATTTTCAAATTTCAATTATTCGACTTCGTTACAGTATAGCAAGAGATCATATATTCAGATTGTTTTCTCGAATATATCGTCGGATGATATTAGTGATGTATTCAACCTGTGGGTGCTTACTCTTTTCCAGCAAAATGATCGCTTCGCGAAGATGATCACTGAAAGCTTATTCCATTCAAAGAAAATATGGATGTACAAATAGAATTTATTGCTTTCAATCCAATTAAGTCAACATTTCTGGAGAAAACAAGAACTGGAATCTACGAACTAAATTCAGAAAGCATTTCATTTTGTTGTAAAAGTCGAACGCATGCTATCGCTATCAAAAGAATATTCCAACTACTTGTTTGGAGATATTAAAAATGTGCAAGTTGGAGCAAATCCAACTTCCTTTGCAGGCTAAGATTAAGTTATGACGGCTATTGTATAATTTATGAGTTCTTTGATTTTTGCTTGTATATACAAACAAGCAATGTTTAAAATGACATGAAAATGTTAAAAAGTACAAACGATGGTGCTTTCCGTTCCACGACCAGCTTGAATACTCCAATAACAGCCCCGCGTTTACCTTCCCAATATTCCGGATTCGGTTCGATTTTTTCCATAGCATGGAAAGATTTTGCCGAATACAAGTAATCACCGATCTTAACTTTCATAACTGTTACACAATCTACCAAATGAATACAAAATCATTTCGATAAGCTCATGGCAAGATCGTATTAATTATTGTGAATTATAATTGATGTAATTTCAAGAAAAATTCTCAAAAAAATTTTAATTCTAACAAAAATCTATTGATTTTCTTATTGTTATACGTGAACTATTTAAGTCCTTGCATTTTCGATTTACAAAGAATGAACTGAAAATACCTTATAACAATCGTTCGCAATTAAAGATAATAATTTGACGATACCATCAGAGTTCTTCATCTTTTCATACATTTTCCAGGCTAAGTTACTTTTGCCATTTTGGATATCTGAAAGATGACTTCAGATCTTAAAATGAACAAGTTTAACATTATTACAACCTTCCTTAATAATCTTCCATAAATTGCAAGCTAACAGCATAATGTAATCGGAAAATTTTTTCCTGAAAGAGGTACACAACTTCGTTCTTCATTTTTGACAACAATTTTAACTCAATTAATGCCAATCGTAAATAGAGCAAAAAAGGGAAGTAAAAAAATTAAAAAGAGAATGAGTAAAAAAACAAACAGGCTCGAGCAAGGCTAAGAAAATATGCTGGTTTTTTCCTCAATTCCTCATCGACTACTAGTAGTAGGCTTGACTCAGCTTCTGTGCTGTTACCACTAGCTAGTAAGGCTTGACCAGTGTTGAAATTAAATGTATCATCATCATGAAGATACGCCTAAAATGGACGAAAAATGAATGACATTTCAATCGTTTTACCAGTCCATCCAAGATAACTAGCAACGTTTTCGTAAAACATACTTTAATTGAGTTCAAATAAACGAGTACTTCGTCAAATTCATTGCATAGAAAGTAGGAGGACGCCATAGCTTGTCGACCGACAATTGTATCTGTTAAAAGAGGGAAAATTATAAAGTGAGACACAAAAATCGAACACAATGATTTAATCAAATAAAATGGGAAAACTTTTAAGGTAAAGTATTTTCATTCAATATGAAGCGAAACAAACCGCATTCAGCAGCTGATTCGCCAACTACTCGAAAATGTTTTTGCGCCACTTCAAGGTGCTCCTTCTGCAATAGAATTAAAGTACCACGGGAAAAGTGCAAGTGATTTTATAAATACCGTTTTGACTAAAATTCCCAACAAGTAATTCTCTTAGATGAAGAGTGAAATACAATAGTAGATTGAAATCTGAAGATTCAGACAAAATAATCCAACTCACAGAGTTCTCTTGATAACTAATGATACAATAAGTTATTGCCTTCAGAAGATGCTCAATTGGATGTTGCGGATCCACATCGCTTATCAGACTAAGTGCTGTTTCAACTTCGTCTATAATTTAATTATTAAACTTTAGAAAAGATCTGAATTTGACTGGCGAAAAGAAATTTAACTGGACAAGATTAATTTTATCTCTCCTAATAGACTGTTTAATCTTTCTTCTCCACTCCTTAATTCAATTCATACACTAAATATATTGTGAAGTCGGATCTAGAAATAATTATAATGAAAAATCTCTAAATTTTACATCAACTTCATTATCAGGTTAAGACAAAACAATAAAACTTTATAAAACTCGCAAAAAATACTTAGTGGTGAAAAAATTCTTCCTATTTTATCGTTTATTAACACCATTATCATTTCTGGGAATCTCAACAAAGATCCAAACAATAAATTATCGATATTCTGAATCGATATACATAGGGAAAAATTGTTATTAAGCGCTAATTTGATTTAAAAATTTTTCTACAAAACAAACTAATTGTACAGTCAAATAAAGCACACTTCTTTTTAAATAGAAAATTATCAAGTTGAGTCTTGCTTCAGGTAAAGTATTGATAAGGGGTGGGAGGACTCGAAGTGCGGCGTTTCCGTCACGAAAGACGACCTGAAATGAAATACGCTAAGGCAATATTTTAGGAAGATTTTTTAAAAGATAAGTTTGAAAACTGCGAAAAGTTTGCAGCAAAAGATAAACTGTGTTGTGAGAGATAAGATCCTTCAACATGAAATTTGACGTTTTTCCATTTTGTAATTTTTGAAGTTCTTTCATTGCAATTTTGCCATTATATAATTTGTAGTGATTGCATGCTCGCAGATTTATAGCAATGGCACTGTCCGGATTCTCATTCAAATAAAGTTGCAACGCTTCCTGTATTTAAACGTATAAATTTTCATTTTTCACAAGTTATGGCACAAATAAGTTTAGTCTGATAATTCTACACATTTCTATTTAAAAACATTTTTTAATATATTAAAAATTATAGAACAGTTAATATTATTGATAAAGAAGGTACTGAAAAGTGTTATTGAAGATAATGTAGGAGAAATGGATAATACTTGAAATTTTAGAAAACCAATCCATTACGTTAATTGAGATGTACTGATTTATATGAAATGTAGTGATAAACGTTTGATACCATTAAATGGTCTACTGTTAGACACTTACAAGTGAAAGATCGTAACAGTCAAGCTTGTAATAGCATAAAGAAAGATAAACATTCAAAGCAATGAAATTCCTGGAAATAAAATTGAAATCATTAAGGTATTGAAATGTCACTTATCTGTTTAGATTTAATTCACCAAGCATTTGATTGAAATGTACCGATCTGTATGAAGTGTGTTGACAAACGTTTGATGTGCTACCATCAAACGTTGTGAAATTTTACAGCCACATAACTTGATAGAAAAAGAATGGTCAAATTTCTAAAACTGTCGAAACAAATTACTTTTTACTGACTAAAATCTTCTTATAGATATCAATAGCTTCTTGATAATGTGAACGTAGATAGTGCATCGCAGCAAGCGATAACTGATCTTCAACGGTATCCTGTAAACTGCTCCGATTCACCAACAGTTGCTTCTCATCCTTCAATCTATATGCCAGATGAAATAATAAACGGTTTTGGAGTGCATTCTTCGGACCTAAAATAAGCAAGATTAAACCAGTGTGTAGTAGGTATGATCTTATCATTCTTTCTCAAAAAGGAACAATTATGATAGAATATTCTTGGAGAGACAAAGATAAGTAACTAAGTTTTTTCAACCAGTCTCTTTATAATTACACGTGAATATCATCTCAATAAACCATAATAAAATCAGGACACTTCAAACTCTTCATTTTCAACTAGCACGGTAGGTATCAATGAGGTCATTTGCAAGATGTCTCTATATTTGCATATTCAAATATTGTCAAGTGTTCATTTTTACTGTCCAACTGTAAATACCTTTTTCGGCATATTGTTTGGCTTCCGCACATAAACCAAGGAAAAAGAAGCAACAAGCGATATAAACATTCACTTCCGATGGACAGTTCTTTCTAGGTAGCATCTTTTCATATACCTAAAATTGCCAACAAATTTTCACAATTAAATTCTTCACGGAAGACTTTGTTTTTCAAACAAGAGCACAACACATACATATACACAAGAAAGAATTAGATAAAATTGAAAGAGGGAATTTTAATTCAAATAATTCATATATTTTAACTACAATACATACATATGTAAACACAATATCCAATACAATATTTGAAGTATATGAATTAGTATTGGAGAAAAGTTAATCAATAACTAGCGACTATGAAGAAATTAGTTTATCCTTCTCCTCATTTCATTTCAAAAGTGACTTTTAAAAATGATTGCTTTGGTTTTTGCCATTCAGTGCCAACCCTCTAAAAGTGATTATTACATTTCCTACGCTTATTATTGCAGTTAAATTACTCATCGACTATGCTTTGTAAATTGTTTCTTGTGGTAGCGACTAACCGACATTGCTTTCCGATAATCGCCAGCATGAAAAGCACAGTGTCCAAGCCAAAACCCACTCAAATCATCAGTATTCCCATCTCTTGATTGGAACTGTAACTTTTTCTAAAATTTATTTTAATTTCCCTAATCATTAGTACCGGGATTTGATACTTTTCGATTGAATGTGCTAAACGGTCTATCAGATTGACTAGTCAAGTAACTACAACCAATTTTTTCCTGAAATATCCAGATGATAAACTTGTTTAATTCATTATCAAATAAAATTTTTCACAGGCCTGTAATAATGACATAGCACCGATATAGTCGCGCTTCATTAAAAATTCATCCAACTCAGGGATTTTCTTGTCCTTCAACTTCTGCTCTGATTTCTTCCACGCAGGTCGAGGTCTGGATAACAACTGCAATTGCCGTTTAATTGAGTGTGAACATCATCGCAATATTTTTAAATGATTGAGGCTTTCTGGAGCGCCACAATAAGCACGCAATTTTCTGCAGTATAATGCCTTAATAAATTGTTTAAAATTATCAAGTCAACTATATCATACTTGGAGAGTAGAATTTTGAAAAGTCATGATCAGCTTTCCAAAGAATTTTCCGAACGATTAAGGATGTATTTTAAGGAGTTCGCAACTGAGGAGCACTTACCATGATTTCTATAGTAAATTAGTTCAACGAACAACTGGAGGAAACGTGTCCAACGCTACTAGAAACTGCTAATTAGCAGTAAGCTGTTGAGGCAAATGATGGTTGCCACGGTGATCTTACATATTTATTCCAGCGATTGTGACGCATCCTTCATTCTCGTAATAAATGCCTGTTTGGAAGGACTAGAAAATTTAACATGATAGAGAATCCCACTTAGACTGAAAAACGCAGCTACCAGTTCAGAACACTTTCACGGATTGTCCCACTGGCCATGCTTTGGATTGGGAACGATGGATAACCAAAAACAAATAGGTGCAAAATCTTTATTAGAGGAAATTTTTAGAGGGATTTTAATCATTTTGCGAACTGGGAGTCGATCGAAATGGAGATGAAACTCAGGAATGGAAAAAATTGATAGCGTGACGAATTCAAATTCCATAATTTTTTATCAATCAGAATCTAGCGGTATCATGTAAAGACAGAAAGAGCGAAACAAAATTTATTGTAATATTAAGTACAACATTTTTACTACGAGACCAATTCTTTCACTTCTTTAAGTTGAGCAATATCACTAATATAAGATCGGGCTGAGCGTCGATGTTTCACCTGCAACGGAATTTTTAATTACAGTTAATATTCGAATTAAATTTGATCCAATTGTAAAACTTTTAATGACGTCGTCAACTGTGAGTGGATACCACCTTTCGCGCTAATTTATGAAAAGGTTTAAATCAAAAAAAATTTCAACTTCCAACAACTCACTTGATCTTTGTTACGCCGCCTTCGTCTTACTTCATCATCTAAAGCATCACGTTGCTTTGCATGCTCTTTTTCAACCCATAACTTTTGCATTAAATAAGCATCATCGTCGAGATAAGGCACCTCATATTCCTTCTGATTTTCCCTGTCCGGGGGAGTAAGATGTTCAGTGGCACGTTTTCTAAATAGAAAATAAATTTACTTTAAATAAATAGGAAGAACGGGTTTACAACAGACTTGTTGATCTGAGTGCTTTTGCTCAAATTAGAATAGACCTAAAGAATCAAGACATATTTCAGCAAAAAAATCTATGTCAATACAAACTGATAAGTGAAGCCTGCAAAAGATGTGACGGTCCTCATTGGTGGATCCGCACCATCTCCTGTTTCAAGACGAAAATAGGCATCGTTACGCTCATGTACCACTGATTCGAGGTTACGCATACTCTGAAATGTTATACCTTTGTTACGCAAGTCAAAGTACCGCTTGCATATTTTCAACAAATTATCGAAAATTATCAACTTCCAAATATGTCAAAAATTTCGGAATTTTTACATTTTCTCAGAAATCGATTTTACTACAAAGTTACATATAGTGAGGAATTTCGTCAAAATCATGAAACAACCTCAGCAACTTTCTCAATTCGATCCGGATTAGGCATACGACACGCTTTCTGGACACATGCTTCCTGCATTGTTAACAACATATTCCGTTCCTTTAACAGTACATACCTACAATAATGAGAAATGTTATCATAAACTACTACTGAACTGATCAATTCTCTAAAAAGCAGAAAAGTAATCACAGTTGAACAAAGTCTCACCATAATTTATGAAGATCGATATTTGATTTTAATCTCAATTCATCCGTACTCCACGGACGACCAGGTTTATTCTTTTCATCAAGTTCGTCCTTACCATAGTTTGCCGGGTCATCGAAAAATTCGCGTAAGCCTTCCGGAATACTTGTATTTAGCTTCGCAGTGCAAAAAGTTACCAAAGGCTTGCTTACAATGCTGGAAGAAAAAGAGAAAAGTGTTGTATACTTTTCTGTTTATAAGTAAATTAACGCCAGATTCCGATAATTGAAACAAAAAGGGAAGAAAAGAAAATGGGATGATTTCTGCAGTGCTGATTCTCCACTTAAGTGGACCCATTGGAAATGCTAGCATAATAAATTCAACATAACGAAGATTGAAATATTGGAAATAAATCTAAAACGGAAACCCATCTGGCAAAATAGCAATCCAGAAATGCATTGGAAATGATCCTGCCTACTACTCAGTCACTTTTTTTGTTTTTTTAAAGGAAAAACACTTACAAGCCACGGCCAAGTCGTTCCAAAGTAAGCATTATGTTGAATTCTCTGATATCCGTCGCTGCATAGTTCTTTGCACTTTCCAAATAAATAACATGCAAACAAAAAGAGTTAAAGAAATAAGCAAGTCAATCACTAATGAAAGCTCGATAATGTCGTACTGAAAAGCAAAATTTTTGAGAAGTCATCCCCAATCGACTGCCAGCAGCGGTAGGTGCCAGTACTCATGGCAGGTAGCAGTTCAAGTTGCTAAAGGAGGGATGAGATGTTGTGTGGTGCGAGTGAAATAAATTTTTTGTTCTGAGGAGCGTAGGGCTCTTGAAATTTCAGAGTTTAATTTTGAAAATGATACTGCAGATAACAGCGGGAAAGGAAAAGTGTGGATAGAGGGTCGGGGTGGATGAGGAATGACAGAGCGGTATATGCCGAGCATCTTTCCGGAGTGTGATAAGCTGAAACAGGTAATACCACTTCCTCTACATTTACGTGATTCTCATTGGCTGTCTTGCATGTATCTCTCAGTGTTTATGAAATTAGACAGTCACTACTGACATTTATGCATTCAATTCAATATTCATTAAATGTATTTTAAGACACTAACTGGCTAGTGACTGATTCACTTGATAGATTAAATGTTCATTCCATGTTTAGTTATTCCTGATTGTCTAAAGACAAGATTCTAGGCATAACTCAGTATTGTATCCACGCTATACCCTAATAACCGTGTTACAGTGCAGCGTGCTATCATACCTAACACTATGAAAGTAATTCCTCATAGTGAGACCAACCAATATAAGTGAATGTTTTCTGATTTTTTATCAGCGATATTTTTGTAGACATACGACAAGTGTTTCTCTGATTTCTTCGAAAAATTTATCAGTACTGAAACCTCAGCAGTTTCGAACCCCTGCGGACGTCTGCACGAGACATATCGAAATTGCATTGAAAAGGTAATTTTTTTCTTATTACTCATGTAAAAAGTGCATATATCGAAATTACCCCTTCGTGCATTGGAATTTAACTGATGGTTTTTATAACAGAATCTTGAAACGAATAAAATTTACGATATTGATCTCAACGAACTTCGAAAAGACGTGCTGAATACAAAAGACGATTTGCTAAGGGATTCTCAAACAGCTGATAAATAAGTCAAGTATAATTCTATATATTCTTTTATTATGTTCAGTTTGTTAATTCTATATATATTTAAGTCTTCAATCCTCATTTTTGCTTATCACTTACTTCTGTTTTGATTACTTTCCGAATAAATACTGCATCAGAATTTCCTTCTAGCATCGCATGTTTCTTAGACTTTTCTGAAATCAAAGTTATATTTATCTATATGCTGTTGATTTCCGGATGTTTTATATTGTGGTATCCTAACACTATTTTAGAATTAAAAAGTAAAATCAATGGATCAGTCTTTAATGGGTTCGGTATCAAACTCTTCAGTTTTGCAAGAAACAGCAACTGATACACGTTACAATCAGTTGGAACAAACTCTAGAAAATTTTCAGGTTTTTTGCTTGCGCTTTTTTCTACCTATAGAAAGCATCGTTTGTACAACCAATATATTTTGCTTTCTAGGAGAATGCACGGCAAATGGGAGTGATTGCAAGTGATTTTACAACTCGAAGTCAGGAACCATTAAATCAAAAAATTCACACTCTTACGTCTGGCCTTCACGTAAGCGAATTTTTTCTAATATCAAACAAAATCATTAATACATCTTTAAATGTTCTATAATTAACTTTCGAAGTAGACTTTTCAAAGCCATATTCAGCAAAGTAGAACTTTTGTTTAGGAGTTGGATCATTTAAAGAACCAATTTATGGATGTGAAAATACCTCTTGAATTGCTCGAATATTTGGATCAGGGGAAAAATCCGCAGCTCTATACAAAAGAATGTTTAGAACGGACGTTAAACAAGAATAAAGAGGTGCCAAATTTCGGTTTTTAAACTTCTTTTCAAACCAAACTGCAACTGAAAATCTGTTTCTATCCGCGCACATTTCAGATGAACGGTAAAATTGAAATATACAAGAAATTTCGTGCGATGTTGCTGAAGGAACTAGGTGAGGAAATGCCAAATGATATGGTTTTATATCGAAATTTACGAGACAGAAAAGATGCTTCTCCACAGCACGAAAATTATAACGAAGATGCTAGTGATTAATTTTCGAATATAAACTCTGTTGTGTCCATCTCTTATAGTTACATTTTCTATAAAAAGATTCTGACACCCTTACTTAAGAAAAAGGTCGAGAAAAGGAATGAAATATTTATATTCAGTTCCTTCTTTACTCTTCATTATACTGATACATATCTGTAACGAATTTGTGTGGTTGAAATTAGTATTGTGTCGCTTGTTCTGTCGAGCATCAAGTAAATACTCTGCCACAATTGTGTTATTTTATTTTTATAACATCAGTTTTGCTAAAAGCTGTATCTTAAGGAATAGTTTTTTTTTGAAGGAAGTTGGAATTCCTTAAGTAAGTTACGGATACTTCGTGATCATATGGCGGATTGAAGTAGACTATTTGTTTCTAATAATCGTTAATTTGAAGGTGTAGAATGTCTGTTCGTCGCACTATTTGAGCACTTTTTGTCAAGGCTGTAGGAAATTCACTATGTCAGTTTTCTTACGTGGTATGCAACCACAGAATGGCTTTACTGCCAAAACGATACGATTTGTAGAACACTGCAAAGAGCTTCAAGTTGGATGGACACATAACAAACTTAGAAGTCAAGGTGTTGAAGAATTTGTGGAGGAGTATTTACCATGGATAAGGTTTGATAGTATATTGATCAGATTTTATCTCCACAGAGGAAGCCGAGATATTTTCGGTCCTTTTTTTCCGGAACCCAAGTCAGCGGGAATGGATGGCCTTTTCTGAATTTTAAAATTTTTAATTTTTTTGAAGTCATTCTTTCATTGATAAAGCCCAAATCTTAATTATCCATACTGCTTCACATATGTGCAAGGACGGGAAATAAATTTTTTCTGACGGCAGCGCAACAATTTCTTTGCTTGACTTTTTCTTTTTTTACAGGGAAAATAATCCACATATTGCAATAAGATTGTTTCGAACTCATGTTAACTGTGACCCATTTGTAACCGGAATGTAAGTTTTCAAGTCTTATAAAATTTATGTTAGATAAAGATTCCGTTATATCATTGCCACACATTTCTCGCTGCATGAATTGGAAAAAAATCTAGTGGATACAAAATTTCCAATTTGAAGTCTTCGTAGTTTTTTTATTTAAATAAATTTATGCAGATATGAATACTGTCGCATGAGAAAACGGCGGTGTGACTGGAAAACCAAGCATCAAGTGCTATCATTTGTAGAAGAAATCGCTATCGGTGGAGACTATGTTAAAGGCTAGTTTTGAACACTTGAACTCGTGATTCTTGAAAGTATAATTTTGACTGTCCAAATTGGTTTTATTTTCAATATTTCAAAGTCTACTTATTCATTGTTAAGTGAGTGAATTTTCAGGCCGGAAGCGAGGAGTGAAGACGATACTACCACGTGGCTTACAACTGTGGAGTACGGAAACCATTGGGCATGATGTATTTAAAGTTTACAGTAAATGGAAAGGAGATACTCCGGATTCTTCAGAAATAACTAGTGCTTCTCATCCGCGTTTTATACATAGGAAGCATGCTTAGACGTAACATGTGCCTATGTTTAAGTCGGAGACCGAAGTTATTCGTTTCTACTCGAATGAATTGTCAGATTTATTGATCTAAGTGAGGAAACTAAGAGGACAGATATTTGTATTAATTTAATGTAGCATTTTGAATTCGAATGGATTCTCGTTTCAGTGGTTTAGCAATTACAACTAGTAGTAAAATTAATAAAGTTTTTTAGTGAAGATGGTGAGATGGTACTGTTTCTGAAATTTGTATATAATACTGAAAAAACACTCATGCCACTATCAGCTTTTGGAACAAAAAATATTACTGCAGCGTTGGTCTTTGTTGCTAGTTTTGAATTTGCTACTCGTACGATTTGAAAATAAACATTCGATTTTCATTCTTCGTGCATAATCTACAGCTTCACTTCACGCGTCACTTGTACATCGATGGCAATACGCCTCCCTTTACAGGTTTGAAACACCAAAAAAAATAAGGTGATTTGTTTCAAAAGTAAACGGTTGCTTAAGTGTCTTCAAAACGAAAACGAATTGCGATAGGAACTAGTTTAATTGTCCATTAGATTCGGCAATTTTGAAGTGTTATGTCTTTCACTTAAGGTATTCCTTGTTCATTTTCATAAGTTGACAGTTTGACTATCATTTATGGACGAAATCCAAGAGTTCAAGGAATCGGAAGTTGGAAAGGTTAGTTGTTCATGAAGTGTTTTGTACGAAATTATAATGTAAGCGCAAGTAGCTCTCTAAATAGTTTCTTTTTCAATGAATTTCTCCTGGAAGTAAAAAACTGCAAAAACATTGTCAAGAGATAACAGGCGTGCATGCCATATTTCCAGATGTTTGGCAGTAAATACTGGCTGTATTTTATAAATAATTTTGAGTTAATGTGGTTAGCGTTAAATATGGATATTATAAAGCCGTCATGAATTTCTACTGCGAACGGTGTTACAGACTTATAATGCAGATGAAATCCTTAGTTTTCCTGTTTTTCGAATTGGTCAAATTGTAACAAATTTATTAGTTCTAATTGTTATATTTCAGATTGAATGTGTTGAAATAAATCCTGATAATGTAGGCGAAGGGGGGAGTACAGCAGTTTCGCCGAATGAACATGATGAAATTATTGCTACCGAGAAGGTCCTCAATGCAATGTTATTCTATCGGCGGTATGGGATCACCAGAATTCATATGAGTATCACTTCATTCCAGTATGTTTGATTTTTTACATCAATTAGTTTGCGATAATGTTTCACTGTTTCTTAATGATTACTATCTTTTTTTGGCTGCATAACAGGAGTAATATTGTTAAAGTGGTATAGTGATGTATCGATGCTGAATGATATTTTAATATAAATAACATCGAAACAAAGCGCTTTATCTTAACTAACCTTGTTTATTTTTACTATAAACTGGTTGAAACTATACCATTAAAATCATTAGAATAAGCGAATAGTATAAGTAATACATTTTTTAAATCAGTAACCAAGAGAAAAGTATGAGTGATGAAATTTGTCCGATATAAATCATTTATAAGAAGGACCCTCAGTTTTGTGGTTCGATGTTTCAATATTTTTTGCATTTTCCTTTTTGCTGTATTTTTTCTTTAGAAAACTCTCGCAAGAACAACGGGCGGCGCTTTCTCCAGCTTATCAGTATCACCTTGTCAAAATGAAAGAATGTATTGTTCACAACCAAAAGTAACTTCCTGTATTCTTCCTTAATCCGCTCGAGCGGTTATCAAATTTCATGCTTGAAATTAAAAAATTTCCAAAACTATCAGACGAGTGAAATGACTTAGCAGTGCCTATTTATAGAGTGTTGAAAGATATAATAGAATGCGGAGTAACCATGTTTGGAGATGATTTTGCTCTGCGTGCTGCTGCGCAGATGACGCAGTTAAGACCATCCAATGAACATTACATGTCGAAAGTAAGAAGTACTCTAAAACAGATTATGAGGGATTGGAGTGCTGAAGGTATAGTCGACCCATTAGTGGCCGAGTTCAATTGCATTGCATTTTTTTCCGCATAACTTTTTAAATTTCCTTTAAAATACAACTTATTTATTTAATAAGCGATTATGAAATTTGATGTAAAAGTGCGCATATGTATATATGTATTGAATTATAGTTTTAATAAATTTAAATTATAATTAATTATGACCTTAGATTTAGTAGTAAATAATTAGTGCTAATGAATTTTTTTCATGAAACTCGTGAACTTCGATATTAATATAACTTTTGATTTGAATTTACAGTCAATTTATTGATTTTTATAATGTAAGTGATGCGATCAAATTAATTCTGTTTGGAGGTGAAGCGGAGAGGGAAAGTTGCTACAGCGAAACGATTCAGATTTTATGTAAACATTTTCCGAATAAGGAAAGTCGGTCGGCGATCGGAGTTCTGATCCCGGGCGCTGGTCTTGGTAGATTAGTTTGGGAGCTTGTCACCGAAGGCTTCTCTGTCCAGGGAAATGAATTTTCGATTTTAATGTTACTTACATCAAACTTTATCCTGAACAAGTGCAAAAAGGTATTTCTCATTAATGAGCAAAACGAAAAAGTTCATGTTGCTTTGTTGAAATATGTGTTGATTACAATTGAGATTTATGGCCGTCAGTTGAATTGAAATTCGCATCTTGTCATTTACGCGTATCTGTTTCTTACTAAAACAACTTTTAATTGTTTTCGAAATTATTGCCTTCTCTTTTCTAGGCAAACGAATATAAGATTTATCCTTTCGTGTTGGATACATGCAATAATTGGTCATACGACGATCAATTAAGAGCAGTACACTTCCCCGATGTGTGCCCCGTTATGCCCGATAATGTAATTGTTATGTGTTCCGAATTTTGATTATATAAATTAATCTTATTAAGTGAACAATGTGCTGCAAATTCTCATTCTTTCTTACTTGTATTTATGAATATATTACAAAGAGCAATAGGATTAATAAAACATTTGTGCCTGTTTGCTCTTTAAGAGATTTTGACATTTTCTTTTTTGTTAGAGGCCAAATAATTTTTCAATGTGTGCGGGTGATTTCCTGGAAGCAATGAAAAATGATACAGAAAGATGGGACGTTGTTTTAACGGTCTTTTTTATCGATACTGCAATCAATGTTCTCGATTATATTGATACGATTCATAAGTAACACGTTTTTTCAATTTTTTAAACTTGAAAAATAGCAAGTATTAATTTTTGTTTAAATTTCAGCTTAATATGTTTGTGCTGAAACTATTTTTTATTTTTATTGCGATAATTTAAGGATATTAAAGAAAGGTGGTCTTTGGATCAACTTCGGACCACTTACCTTTCATTTTGCTGACGGAGAAGCTGAGGGTGCTATTGAATTACCGTATGATTCAATTATTCAATATATTACGAAGAAAAATTTTAGGTAATGATCCAGTTTTTTTCGTAAATATTTAAACTTTATTTAATTGCACGGAGTCGATAGAAATGAAGTAAAATCTTGTTTTCAGGTTTGAACGTGATGAACGGGCCGATAGACCCAATCCTTCATTATATGCCTGCAATCAGAAATCGATGTTACGTTATGAATACAACTGTGGATTCTTTGTATGCACAAAATTGTAACTTATATGAGGATGTGAAATTAAATTATAAAACTTCTATTTTGATCTGCTTTTCGAGATTGCATTGAGCACTTTGGAATTTAATCGCTCTATTTTGGTCAGCTAAATTAATTGATACCGTTCAATAATGTGAGTTTCATAAAGTCGGACATTGCTAGTAAGGAGATGATACTGAGTAATTGTTACGGCTGTTTTAAGCATTTTCTTTTGGAAATCTTTTCTGTCAAAGTGACAATGCTGAATTCTGTATGTGCCTAGAGAAAAAGTTAATGGCAGTTTCTTTGTTTTAAAATGAATTTTCTGCAGTACTAATTTGTAAGAAATACATTTTTTTGCCAATTGTTAATTTATTTTAGTACTGAATAAAACTTTTTAATTTTCCTGGAAGGAATAAATCTTTTTCTTATAAATTTCCGTTTGCTAGACCTGCAGTTAAACGAAGTTGTCTTCGTTCTTCTATTTTCATTGATATGAAGGCCAAGTCATGAAATTATATGTTCTTTCTAACTGGTATTTTAACAACTCTAGTCGGGTCTAGTCATTTAATCATTGAACATTTTCAGAAAAACAAAATTTTGATTTCAGTCAGTGGATATGTCCAGAATTCAAAGCAGTCGTTGAATTTTTGAGGTTTTTCTTTTGTGAAGGGATGAATACCATCTGTTGTATCAGTGAACTTCCATATAAGGAATCCAATGTTCGTTCTAAAGTTTTCACCTTTTTTATATTCGCTGTAAATTATTTAACAAAGTGCAGTGGTGCAGGATTTCAATCCAGAGATGATAGATAATTAAATAAGTTATTCATGCTCTCAAGGAAACTTCAAAACAATTTTTGAGCGATTCATGAATTACTGTATTTTTTGGTGTGCCACTGCGAAATAGTGATATAAAATTCAGTAGCAAAAATACTTTTGTACTGCAGATAGGGAAGTGAACTAAAATGATAAAAATAAAATTCGATATATTATGTGTCAGTTTTTGATTATTTGGAAAGAGTTAAATGTTGTTGTATACTTGCAGGCAGTTGTACTTGATAATGACTTTACCGAGAAATACATGTGCATCGGATCGTAAGTTTTCATGTTTAGCGAAACTGCTGAAATCTCATTAAACAAGTTCTAGAATTCCAAAACTGTGGTACTGGATTCAGAAGCGTATACTGATAGCTTGTTCTGTCCGAAAATTAGAATTTTATTACAATGAGTAAACTGTAAGTCCCCAGTAATAATGCATCAATTTTCAGTGTGAAGAAGTACATTGACTGAAAATTCAGTACATTAGATTTAAATAAGCTTGTTTTCGTTCTTTGAATCCTGTCATTGACTCGATATTTTTATGTTGAGAACTATTGCAAAAATAAATCATCTCTGCAACACTTAGCATATAATAAGATTCGGTTTTTTTCTTTCACTACAGACCAGGAGCTTTGTCTGTTGTGGAAAGTGAAAAGTATTCAGCTACCCCACGGAATATCAGAACAAATCGACACAATCCTCATATAATACTGTGGCAACGTCTTAATGATACTTCTGGCGGTCACATCGTTTGTGCGGTAATTATTCCGAAAATCTTAGAATCCGTTTTAAAATTTCATTTTTTTATTTCCGAAGTATATCGAGAGTCAGAATGGATTTCTCTTTCTATTAGTCCATTTTCAGTCTACTCAGTTCTTCGACATCTTTGTTGTGAACTCTGATTACTTGAGTCTACTGGATTCCACCTGTGCTCATCCCTTCAATTTGACGGACGTTGATTGGTGTCCATATGATTCAAATGCTTTAGTATGTATTTTTTAGAAGTTTGTTTATTTTGGTTTATGTGAACCTTTTATATAAGGTTGTTATTAACTGATGAACATTCAGCTATCATGCTCAGTTGATGATGCAGTCAAATGTTGGGATTTACGGGATCTACGATGTCCTTCTCTACAGATGCAAGTTATTGGTGGAGCAGAGCAAGCAAAGTGGGCCCCATTATCGGTCAATTTGCTGTGTACTTCTCATGGTACTGATCTACGATTATGGGATCAGCGGGTAAGTTGAAGGATAGAACATGTTAACTTACGAATGTAAACTTAATTTGAGTTACAAAACAGTACAGATTTTATATTTGATATCAGGTATTGTAGCACTGTATCGAATTTTTTCATTGCTATACTCAGAAATAAAGTCTTTTTATTTTTACTAATCAGGTTTCCATCCATCATTTAGTCAAATTACATGTCGTCGAAAGACACATGTAATTTTTTCAGTGGCATAACAATTAGTATTATACTCACGGAATTTGTTATTATAACATTTGTAGAGCTTATCTATATAACCGCTTCCAGCTATATTGAGTCAACCATTGAGTTGATCAGAGAGAATTCTGGATTTATAATTTGAGTTTTGTCAAACTATATAAATTTAGAGCTTCACTGAGTAGATTAAGTTGCCAGCATTCTACCTTATCTTTTAGTGTAAATTAATTTGAAATAAACTGGTTTGTTAGGTAGGTAACAACAGACATTGCTATGAAATTTAACAGTTTTTTGTATTATAAGATAACTTCGGGTTTCCGATATCCCTAGTAAATGAAACGAGAAGAAATGTATCAAAGTAGAGAAATTCTGCTTGGTTTTTTATAGAATGCGAGGCTACCTTTGCAAACTGTCCCAGCTCATATACAAAAAATTTCTTGCATTATGTGGCATCCTACAACTGCGACATGTTTTTTAACTGCTGGACTGGACGGCTATATAAAAGTAATTTTTATAATCTTATATTACAACTTTATTCAAAATAAAATCTCGCCAAATACCAGGTTTTTATTCCATGGATCGTACAGAAACATTGATAGAAAATAGGATGATCTAGCTGATGGGACTGGGTATAAGAATATAAGAATCTGCGTATTTCGAACGCCTTATAATCTTATGTCTTACAATTGAGATGTGGAATAGCAGTGATATGACGAAACCGCGACACTCGTTAGGAATGCTGCCGGCTCCAATCTGGAAAATAAAATTTTCGGTAAGCAAAATTAAGTTTCTTAGAAAATACTTACAAAAACAAATTGAAATGAGATAAGCATTCTGAAATATGAAATATAAATAATTTCGCTTTTTAATTCTGTTGTGTTTATCTTTTCTTGATCGTTAGATTTTTTTCACAAATCTGTTTAAACTAATTTAAATGTATTACACGTTTAGAGTGATGGAAATGAATTTGCATCAATACCACTGCCGATGTATGGACAATTAGAGGAAAGTTGTGCGTTAAGCTTATGGAAGACGAAATCTCTAGAAATTATTCAAGTAATTGGGGTTAGTGTTGAAATCTTTTTAAAATAGTTTTTGTAAGCAGACAATCGCCTGATTGTTTCTTCCATCTTCGCAGCTAAAGGCTTTTAATATAGGATATAAGTGCTGACCAAATTTTCATATTTTTCAGTGTGAAGATGATGTTCTGCTTGACCTGTGCTGGCAAAGGTTTCGTATGCAGAGACAAACTTACAGTTGCTTATATTCAGCATCACGATATGGCAAATTACGAAAATACAATCTGCCATTGTTCGAAGATCAAGTAATTATTGGAATCTTCAATTTTCCTAGATGTCACGTCTATACTGGTGGGAAATATTGGTTTTCTCACTGATATGAGCATTAAAAAATAGGACTTTCCAATGTTTTGTGATCACTAATTATATTATAATGCGTATACTATTGTTTTGTTACAGTCTGAAGGAAAAAGTTGCTCTTCAAAAGCTGGTGAGAATATCGAAAATGCATTTATTCTTGATGAAGAAATTAAGGAACCGAATGCAAAGGCACGGACTCTATTGGCAAATACCAGTATGTTAAATGCTTTTTTGTGAACACATATTTGTTTATTTTTATTTGTTTTTCTCTATAGTACACTAAGCATTCGGGCACAAAGGATGAGTTGAACTCATATAGATGAATATGAATCATTTTTTTACGGTTTTTGTGTAATTGCAGTCATAAACTTATATTGGTTTAGAACAGAAAATAGTAATTGTACCTGATTCAGAAACTCGGAAAATGGAGTTGTTTAATTTATTTTGCAGATGGCGCTAGCAAACACAGTAAGCGGCCGTTAATTACATGTAAAATGGAAATTGTCGAAAACGGACTTTGTCTGGCAGTGCCCAAGCAAGTAGATGCCCTGGTAGCTGAGTTGGTTCTTTTAAGATGCATGTACAGTGAAGATTTAATCGTTGAGCAAGTAAGTAATTTACCAATTTTCTGGAATTAGAAATTTTTTTATAATATAGTGTATGATTTTTATTGTCGTGGAAATTAGTTGTAACATTTTTATTTTTATTATTTTTAAATTTTTTTTTCAATTTAGTTAGATGACAAGCACAGTATAATAACATGGCGCAGAAATGCAGCTTTAAAATTTCGAATTAGAACTACCTTGTCACTGGAAGAAAGGATGGAAGGATTCACTCATGTAATTATCCAGATTATGAATGAAGAAAGTTATTTATCAGTCAGTGAAGTTGAAACTATTATCAAGGTGAATTACTTTTTTCTTATGAAAAATATTACAAGTAAATCTTTGATTGATTTACGGAATATTCATTATTTTAATGAATACGATGTAT
Organism: Litomosoides brasiliensis; assembly: GCA_013365375.1. Lineage (NCBI taxonomy): Eukaryota > Metazoa > Nematoda > Chromadorea > Rhabditida > Onchocercidae > Litomosoides > Litomosoides brasiliensis. The sequence continues at coordinate 49,623 of JABVXW010000161.1, read as the reverse complement.
CTTTTCAGAAATTGTCAGATGAAACAGCAAGCATAGATATATCATTGGAGAAGGAACCAGTTTTGCCGGCTATCTTACAAAATTTGCTTAAAATAGTCACTTCGATGGAGGTATATCTTTCTTTTCTACGAAACTGCCATTTGAAAGATCGGAGCATTTGTTATAATTATAGTACTTAGCAATACGTATCTTGCTTCTTGAATTCAGTTTGAAAGAGAAGTAAAGGAAAACAAAAGATGTGGAAGGTAATCAACCTTTAAAATCATTTCCTTATATTTTAACTGATATTTCTAAGATTTTTGCTCCTCGATCACTTGATATTCCACAGCGACCAGAAAATTTTGTCCATTTTTGTGAAAGTGCCTCAAGTGAAAGTGGCTCACATAATGTCACACTAGAAACTATTCCAGCAGTTTCATCGAAAAGGTAAATTCTGTCAAGTTATTATAAACTTATTAATCCTCTACCCATTAATCTCCCAATTCTGGTCTTTTAAACTTATCTATCAAGCTCGTTTATCTTTATATGATTTTATATCATTCCTATCCAAATATGGAAGAAAAGTTGTCATTTAACTCAAAAACTTTTGCTAACTTTTCTCAAATTAATAATATATGAAATCCACTTTCAGTACGCTATCATCACCATTACTTTCAACTTCATACGACCGTTGGATACCATCTCCTCGAACGTGTGGTGCACGTTTTAATGGTTCCGGTATGATCTTTTTTCGAAGTATAAATTTATGAGTCATATATTCTTGTGAAATTTGTATTTTTAGAATTCCAATTTTGACAAAAATGAACATTTCCATAGTGGTAATAGTAACCTATAATGCAAGTTTTAAGGATTCCTGGTTATCTTCGGACGGAACGAATTAGCGCTACGGCGCATGCAGTCGAGTAAGAGTTCCTTTCAGGATGAATCACTTTGGCTTTCAGCGGAACGGATTACACAGACCTTGAAGGACAGTTCTTCAAAGGTCCCGTTATTTTCGAGATTTTCTTTCTAGGACTTTGCATTTCATATATTATTTGAAATCGTTTTAGAAAGGGCCATTCATTTCGCTGGATTATGGCCATGAAGCTGATGATAGGCAAGTTAGTAGCACGCCGCGTTCACTCGATGAATACAAACATGAACTGCGTCTGTGTGAGTTTACTATCCTCATATATTTTTGTAGAGTTCTTCTAAACTGAGTGTCAGGTATATGAAGAAAGAAGTGACGTTATGTCGTGCATAAATAGTTGTAGGATCATTATTAATTTTTCGAATTTGACGTATAAAGCTGTTTTTGAAAATAAATTACAGCTATGGAAGATATGCACACTCGTTCGCAAAATCTTTGTGGTCACGAGAAGTGTAGTTCACCACTCTGCCAGTCGATCTCTGGTACTCCGTTCTTTTCCCGTAACATGGCCTTTCCTCATCAGAAATTTGATATTTCAGGCAATGGACCATCCCCACAATTAGGAATGCGTGCAAGTAATGTATGTAACAATGTTTTTAAAAACAAATAGCAAGGCATTTCAATAAAATATGGCAAATTGTAATTTAAAACATCTGCCGGGATAAAGTTATAATTTTCAGTCACTAGTAATGTTGAGCAATATATGTAATAACAGTACCCGAAATGTTCGATCATATCGTCGTCGAGGGAATTCAGGGACAAATGTTCTCGCTGATGGTAATTTGGATTATCTTATGATATTCTTCGCTTTTTGAGGAACCTTTTAATAGGTTTACTAGGCAGTTTATCACATATCCTCATTTATTCTCTTACTTATCTGTGTCTAATTTTTTCAAATTTATTTCATTTTAATTCAATAATTTAAACTACATTTTAATAGAATTTTAATATTGCAGATCATCATCATCTGGAGGGCTTTGCTCCAATATCCGTAGTTGTTATTTATGATGTATCAGTGCTCATGTCAGTTAGCAAAAATCTTGCTCGTAAATATCGGTTAATTACTTCATTTTTACAATCCTTTTATTTGTTGGTTAAGTAATAATTTTGAAAGTTTGTTGAACATAGTACACCCTTACTTCTACCACTTTAGAAAAGTTTTGGTAGGATTACGCTAGGTTCAGACAAGAGTGTTTTAAGTACGGCTAATTGAGTTTATGCTCTTGTAACTTATCAAGATCCTTTTTCATTAGGCTTATTGGTGCTAATGCATTGGAGCTGTGTTTATGGAATCGGAAAGTAGTAAAGGAAGCAGGTCGCAAAGATTTGGAAAATATATGGCAAATCGTTGAGTTTTGTGTACGAATGGGAAAATCAAGGTTAAATTCTTCTCCGCTTTTCCTAAAACATGTATTTTGAGCATTACATTCTCACATTTTTGGGAAATTTCGCGTGCAAATTCTCAAAGTTTAGGAAAAAGAAATTTTGCGTGCAAATTCCCATTGCTTTTTCGTTATGTAGCGTCATTATATCATTATGAATTTTTTTAACCAATTTCTCTGTTTTTATTCAGTTTTTGGTTTTTAAGCTCTCTATTTTCTATTCCGTTTATACTTATCTTTTTTATCATCTTTTCTATATTTATCTATTTCATCCTCTTTTCTAACATTCAAACAAATTTTTTCCCCTTTGACACTCTTCACAGTTTATAGTTTCCTATTTCCATTTAAATGATGAAAAAAACCTGAACAAAACAAATATAGATTTATCTAGTCTTCTATCGCAATGCTTTTTTTTCGGTTCTTATTTGGATTTTCTCAAATAAATCGCTCACATAATAAACAATTTGGCAGTGTAAATTGTAGAACAGTACAGTTAATTCCGTCTCGAGTTAAGAACTTGTCACTAAGAAATAATCGATGTAAATACTCTCTTTCAGTTATCATCTTACATAAATATTTTTAGTTGGCGTAAACATTGCTTCTATGACCAAAACAAAGCACTAAGTAATGTGATGGATCCCGATTCATCCGATGAAAGCATATCGGAAGAAGATAGTATAGCTGTGGCAGTGCATCCATTCGGACGTTCTCTAATTGATAGTTTGTAAATTTTTCGCTGTATCCTTCAAATTTTTCCTCAGAAATGAAATTTGGCAAATTTATTTAAAGCTCTTAATTTTTCAGTTTAGGCATGTTTTCGAAGGAAATTTTAAAATTGTTCTGACGTTAATATTTCAGATTGGATTACTTTGCTCGTATCAATAATTATCAGACTGCTGCAGTGATAATTTGCGTCTTAGGTATGAGAAATAAACGGAATTTTGAAACAATCGATAGTGGCGTGGAATCATCGACTACCACGAGCTGTGTTGTTCATCATGAAAATTCATGTAGTATTTGTGGCACTTTTGTGAGTTTAAAGCATATTTGCTTTTTTATGAAGTTTGCAGTGGCAACAATTTGAAAAGTGTGATATAATATGCTGCTGCTGTTATCTGAGGACTACGACTTTAAAAATTCGGTCATAAAATATTTCTCGAGATGTGGTATTTCATAACTTTTATCATAGCATGCCTGTTTTGATAGGTTGTGAATCTTTCACCTTTTCAAATTAACAGTACAGTGAATTCTTTTTAATCTCTCTAACATTCTCATTCCACTAAGAATTCAGTGCCTAAATTTTGACATCTAAAACGATTTTTCTATTACAGGATAGTTCGGTATACAGTACTATGAATGCGAATGCTAAATCAGACTTGGACTTTCGGTTGTTACAACAAAAAAAAGAGAAGTACTTTGTTAAAAGCCTTTCCTGGATAGAAATTTGTTGAAAGCATAACTGTTTGCTAAACTGATTTTCAAAGTGATTGTAGCGGCTGAAGATAGAAAGCTTATTTTATGAAAAAGCGTAGTATTACAACAATTTTATAGAATCTGACAAAAGAACGTTGTTTTTGGCTAATCTTTTCTCGTTATGCAGTATATTTTCTAAGTTTCCATAGTTCCTGTTCTTGTTCATTACTATTCTAATTCTCCTGTTCTTTTTGCATAAATGCCCTGATTTTAGACCAGATATGAGAGAACAGGCGTTATTGACAACTGCTGCTTCAAAAACTGCTAGAAAATTTTCTTCTTTATTTCACAATGCCTTAACTGGTCATCGTCCAATACAGACTCTCAAAATAGGTTTGGTCAACTCTGTTCTTGTTTCAACTTGGCTTAATTCTATTGATACATGATCATTGTGCTTGGTTGATATGAAGGTAGCAAAGATTAACAAGCTGATGAAAATGAAACCTGTTCCATTATCTCTTCAATTTTTTCTGTTTCGGAAATACGGGTCTTCAACTTGAGAATTGGAATTTCAAATTTATGGCAATCCGAGTTTTTTTTTTGTTTATGTTCTAATTTATGTCGAAAATATTGATTTATATGCTTGTTATGGGGCCTATTTGCTTTTATTTTAGTTTTGTTTTATAGAACAAGTTAGCAAGACATCTCGGAGTCGTCATATACCAGACACATCAATGACCTCAGATATCGAGCAACATGAACAGGATCCTGTTTGGGATATCACGGAAAACAAATTCAATTTATGCAGGTTCGTATCGGTATAGGAGTTTCTCAAATTATGTTTATTACCCCAATCTTACTACAGCAACATCCAATGATATCGAAAGAATTGAAGTTTCATGGTGAGAATATGTTATACAATCCGGTCTAGATTATATTTGAGAACTTTTACGTCTGCTTTGGTCACTTTTAATTATGTTTAGGAAAACTAATTAGTGAAACGAATGATTGTTTTAGTTTGTTAATGTCAGAGCTTCTGGCAATGCCAATAACATTTGATTTGGTAGTTACCACTCTTCCTAAATATTCCTTATAAAAGTAAAATCTTTATAGTTGCTCGAACATTTGCTTTTTTGATGTTTGCTTTAATTCGTTCACGGAGAGAAGCTTGGAAACATTAATTAACTGGTGCATTTCTAGCCTCTTGGATCCTCTTTGCAACGATCGATTCGATGAAGTACGCCATCAGTATGCTAGTTTGCTATTCAGGTGGAGGATGTTTTCGAAAGCTGCTGAAGTGATGAAATATAGTGAATCTGCACCCTATTCGCCACCATTAAGAGGTAAATTTCTAAATTTTAAGATATGACTGACAAAGATAAACGATATATAGCAACAGAGATTAAATAAGCACGATTACTGTGAGGAAGGCTTTAGAAATGAAATTTTTTTATCTTGAAACTGATAAAATTCAACTTTCTTCCTTCCTGCCGGAAATGCACTCATATTTGCATTACATACTTGCAAATAAAGAGATATGAAGTTCATACCCGGTTATTATAGGGAACCTAATACATTTTAACTTTGTAATTTCAACTGGATTTATGACAAATTTTATTCCTTCTTCTGTAAACAAAGTGAGGTGTCGTATTTCAGTGCAAAGCTCATGTCCTCATTGTAACAATAAATCGCTGCTTTTCAAATGTGATCAGTGTCATGTGCATTGGAAATTTCTTTGCTCCTTATGTCAACTTCCTGTGCTAGGTAATTTTTCATGACATGATTTCAAGCGGTGGTAGGCAAGAAAAGGCATATGTGTAGCTTTTTTGGTTAATTTACGATTCACCCTTATTCTGTTTTTCTTGCTTGATTTAGAATATGCAAATTTTCATAAACAAAAAAGTGTAAGGCAGCAAAAATACTTGCTATTCTTTGGTTTTAGTTGTTTTTTTTATTACAGCTCATTATTGTTGAATTTTGTAGACATGCTGACAGTATGTGCCCTATGCGGACATGGTGGACATAGCGAACATATGGTGATTTGGTTCAAAGAAAATAACCGCTGTGCATACGGTTGCGGATGCGATTGTAAGTCGGCGTGTTTTTAGAAGCATTTTAAGTTCATCAGTGATGAATGCAAAGTTCATATTCTACCATTTTGATATTTTTCTGTGCGCTTTTAAAGCCGTCTGCAGTGATAACCGAAGCAGTTATTTTCACTTGTTCCCTTTTCAAAATAAAAATGGGTAGTATGCATTCTTTTTTTCTTGTTAAGGTATTTAACAAGGAGCAGTTGTAAAGTATGTATGAAGAAATGGCAGCACTTCTGCTGTCTATATTGATGGTGAGTAAATAAAACAAATAAGTAAGTAAATATATAAATAAATAATAAATAAATATATATATATATATATGTATATATATGTAGCGGAATAAAATGTGCTTAATTCAAACTATTGCACGATATGATGGAATCAGATTGAATGAAAATCAAGTTGAGCAATCTCTAACAAGTCGATAGAGGTGTTTTTTATAGGCAATGCTACCAAAAATAATGTTTTTGCCATGCTCAGCAGTACTTAGCAAGCTGTTTATTGATGTTATTATCACGCTTGATAACAAAATTCCATTTTACATACGAAGATTTAGTGGAATATCCTCTTTTGAGGATGAATCGCCACCTCTGACAGAGATGTTGATGAAATTCTTGTGCAACAGAATTTTATTTGTATTTAACAAATAATTATAGTTACAAATATATGCAAATCCCTAACGGTGACATCCATCTCTTCTCCCTTCATTTATTTACCGTCATTAGAATTTTCCTATTGCTGTAGAATTTAAACATGAACCGCATTCCCGAAATTAATATCATTTCAAAAAGGTACCTCCAGTTTACAGCAATGTTAAAAATTGATCTGATCACATTGCCGATCACATGAAAAGGACCAAAAATGTCAGTACTGTGTAAACTACAATGACAATTACAATAGAGAGTTGTCTGTTTTTCATTTGTACATTCGTTTTAGTATCCTTGTTTTGTAACCTTACAGATTGTTCTGCCTAGTAATTAATTCGAAAATTATTAAAAAAGTTACGTAAAAGAAGCACACTGTAGACTTTGTAGAAGTGTTGTGAGATAAGCGGAGATTCGAGGAAGTTTACTCAGTGATGAAGCTAAAGATTTAAATGTTATGTTTGTTGGAAAATGAGAATTAAGCTTTTTAAATTTTATTCTGTGCGATCTCTACTGGTCAAATATATTGCATAAATCTTCAAAAAATGCGCTAAATAATCAACATTAATGGTAAAAAAAAACACTCGATTGACTTCAAGTAAGACAAAAAGGAATTAGTTGAAAAATTACGAAATGCTCGAAAATTTTTGATTTTTAAAATTACACTCAATCTTAAGCAAATCAAGCTAAAATTTATCGGTGATCACGGCATTAAAAGTCACGTGTTCGACACCTACAATCACAGATTGCCCTGTAAATCGGGAAGCAACATTATTCAATGTAAGCATTTGGGACAACATTGCACACGGGTTGGACAATGCATCGCAGGATGAAATTGAAGCAGCTGCGAAATTAACGAATATTCATAATTTTATCATCGCTTTATCGCGGGTTTGTTTTAACCTTGGAAGTCAAGCATTAAAGTAAAGTCGAGTTTTTCTGATACTTAAAATTAATATCTACGTTTCATAGAAAATGGAATTATACAAAGTTCTATTCAGAATTCGAATCTGCAAAATTACTAAAATTTAAACTTTCATAGAGTACAGAGTCAGGGATACATATATTTCAACTTGGCTTTTTAGGAAGAACGGTCATTTTTTTGCAATATCAGAGCGTTCATTCTCATTTAAAATTATTTTTTAAGGTTATGACACAATGGTTGGTTCGAAATGAAGTCAACTGTCCGGTGGTCAAAAACAGCGAATTGCAATTGCAAGGGCAGTTACAAGAAATCCAAAAATACTGCTTCTTCATGAAGCTATTAGTGCATTGGATGGAGGAAATGTGAAGGTTATCCGTCACTCTTTTCATGATGTTACCCTTTTATCAATCGAATCGAAGAAATTTAACGTTTCAACGCTTTAATCTCATTTGTTGCTTTACAAGTCCAAAACTAAAAACCCGAACCTCAGATTCATTCTACTGAAAATTCTGCTTTACTGAAATTTCTAATGAATTCAAATTCGGATAGTACAACAAGCGCTGCAAGCTGCACGTCGTGGCCGCACTTGTATTGTTGTTGCACATCGTTTGAAAACGATTCGGATACCGACTTAATAATTGTTCTAAAAGATGGTGAAATGGTAGAATGTGGTAATCACACTGAATTATTAGCTCAGAAAAGCCTATACTGTAGTCTAGTTGAAAAACAGAAATCATTATAAAATATACGGGTTGTGCTCCACTTTCTAAATACTTTAAATCAGCTGATATTTTATTATTTTGATAACTTTGATATTTATTATGGATTTAACGTTTATATTACTTAAGTGCTATAGTACATAATTAAATTCCATCTTCCGAGTATCTGGACGCAATGGTGAATTTATTGTTTTCAAGTTTAGACATATTTGATGAAGGATTGGATGCTAACTAATTTTGCTTTTTCCATTTATGCATAGCAAGCAGCTGGAAAAGTAGGAAATAATCTTTCTGTCTACATTAATCAGCTAAAATAATGGATCGTCCATGTGAGTGCCGTCCCATTTGTTTCCAATTGTCAGTCAACAGCACATTAAATTCCTTTAAGAACACTTTTACTTTTTGTGAGAGTGATATCATCATCGTTCAGAATCTCTTCTTCTTATAGATCCCTTTGGTATTTTCTTTATGACATCGAACTAAAACTTACACTTTTTTCTATTAATTTTGTTTACTTTATTCGAATCCAGTTTCTACATGATACCACAACACCTCATGTGTGGAACTAATTTCATTAATTTCGATTTCACTATTTCTGAATTTCTTTCGAATGCTCAGTTCCTAGAACAGCAACAGGAAAAATATGTTGTGTTTCAAGAACAGCACTAATTGTTAGCGTTAAAATTTGTAAGAGAAGAAAAATTATTCGCACTGTTATGGTTTGTCCTTCTAACATCTCGTTTGGTGGCTTTGAAAAAACATTTCATTTCTTTTTCTACAATTTCACTTTGCTTGCCATTAAAGTTGCTATTGAATGATAAAATGATATTTTGGTTGTTCACTTGTAAACTTTAGCGTCTGTCATCAAATTATTTGTTCGTAGATGATCTAACCGCTAATCATTCAAGATCAGCAGATTCAAAATTATGAGCCAATTCTTATGACTTCAGAATTATGCTAACTTGAATCCTATAATTGCTTTTGAAAGAAATAAGTCCCAGGTACTGGATTTGACAAATCCCAAGTATGTTACAGAAAATAGTATTGTAGAAGCGATATTTACTTACAATCAGATTAGCGTATAAAACACTCGTAACCGACCATTTACGACCTCATAATTTGCTATCTCTGAACACAGCAACCCTCTCTGCGCAGTGGAGAAGGAAAAATTAAAGCAATGAATTTAAAAGTCAATGCATTTCATTGTAACAGTAAGTGCTTGAAAAAAAAGTAAAGGAAGAGAAACGAATAGGGTCAATTGAAGAATTTGGACGATTACGGTGACAAAGGGGACAATGTTAAAAAAAGAACTGATGTGTCGCAAAAAGGATGAAAAGATTGTTCATACTGAAAGTAGCATTTCACTGTGGATAATGGGGGAAGGAGAAATCAACTGCCTAGATTTCCATGGGAAGTAATTTGCTAACTACTGACCTTTCCCTATTCTTCTCTGCAATGGTAGTTTTAACAAATTGTAATTCCTTTCTTCGTGTAGGAGGAACAACTCCCGACCACAGATTACCAGTGTATCTCATCTTACCTTAAGATTCTGTTTGTTATGCATCTCGCATGAGGTATGAACTATTTGCATTCTGGTTACCGCGTTTTACAAATTTTCGCTCATGTCAATCACTGAGTTGTTTTTCGTATGGGTTGCTGGTTGTTTATTTCGAGGTTGGTTGACGACCTTTCGGGAGTGGGTGAAGATGGGTAGCGGGGGAAGGAGAAGAGGAGAATTATGCAGATTTGATGAAACATAATAATTTGGAGGGGTTATGAAACGTCGAAGGAATAGTGGCAGTATGGTTGTGGGACGGAATGCTTTGGTTCGTGCTGTGAAAACTTTGCTGGCTGCCTTCTGCTTCTATGCTTTGGGTCTCTTCAACTGCATCACTTATACTCTTCGAAGGCAGTACCGCAGTGTATGTTTTGTGCTTTCTATTTGTAGTTCCATATAATAAGTACCGACTAAACTTTGCTTAGAATGGGCGAAAGTAACACTTGATAGATCGGTGTAGCAGTACAGAGTTTCCCAGTGCATTTTTAATACAAAGCTGAAGTTACTGATTCTAGTTTTATACGAATATAGCTACTACGTAAGATTTCCTTAAATACAGTTCGGTCTCTTTTGAAATCAAAAATAACATTGATTGTTGATTGGACCATCTAGCTTTCAATGTTATGGCCTAATGTCATGGAATGTCGTGATCGTTTAGCAACAATTTCTCGTATATTAACTTTTAGCATTCTTTATGAGGATAGTCTAGGTGAACCAGACGGATTGGATATACCATTAATCTTTCAAAATCGTTCCTTAGGGTTTAAAGAATTAAGGGTGATGTTCCAGTTAGCGATATACTATAGTATGCTTTCCAAGTCACACCCAAAAATCATAGTTGCATTTCAGGTAAGAAAGCATCAGGTTATTCGTTATGAATACATTCCTCTCTCGCCTTTATCGGCACACCGATTAAGTAAGTTTTAACTTATATATTTTTTTTATTTCTCGATTCACGGTGATATTGAATCTGTGGTATAAAACTGTTTTACCAATGATATCGAGACGTATTCCTGCTCTCCAATTGGTGCACTCGAGGTGAAATTTACTGGTTGAAAAATTTTTGATGATTCATCTGTAATAAAAATTTTTCAGGTGTAGTAAAACGAAAAATCTTGGTGCTTGATTTAGATGAAACATTGATACATTCACATCATGATGGTATTATACGTCCTATGGTTAAACCCGGTACACCACCTGATTTTGTGTTACGAGTGGGGCTTTTATTCTTAGTGATTTCAATTTTTCGAGTCTTATCTGGCTTTTTTAATTTCTTTAATAAAAGAAGACTGCGTAAAATTGTTATTCTTTGTGAAGTTGTGATCCTGTCAGAGATTGAAAAACCGAGGATATATTGAAGATTTTTAGATTCCATTGGCAATAAATTAGGTTAAAATCATTAACTTTTTGGATTGAGGTGTTGAACCACAAATAATAATTCCAGGTGAATATTGACCGACATCCTGTACGGTTTTTCGTGCACTGCCGACCTCATGTTGATTATTTCCTTTCGATGGTTAGCCAGTGGTTTGATTTAGTTATTTTTACTGCATCGATGGAAATTTATGGAAGTTCGGTAGCTGACAAACTTGATAATGGTAAAGGCATCCTGCAAAGGCGTTATTTCAGGTATACTTGATTTCGAGCGGTCTTTGTTTACTATTTTTTCTATTCTCTTTGCTAAGTACACCGTAGGATTTACAAACGATGCATTATTCTAAATCTTCAATGTGCCATATTCTTTTCTACATGTTCAATTTTTTCTAATCATTAAATTAGAAAAACATAATCGTACGTTGCATTTTCTATTCATAACTGCAGTTTTTTAATAAGCTATCTTCATATTTTAGACAACACTGTACTATGGATTATGGTGGATATACAAAAGATCTTTCCGCTGTACACGCCGATCTTTCATCAATATTTATATTAGATAATTCTCCCAGTGCATACAGGAAGTTCCCTCGTAAGTTTTCAAATTTTGAGCATTTCTAAATAATGTAATTTGCATGGACAATATAAACTGTTATTTCTTATATTATGAATCTTACGATTTATTTATAACTTTTGTATTTATATACGTATTAGAGTATATTTTTGGAAACTAGATTTTTACAAAGTGTTGTAAGGCAGTAAATGTAGTGATTGTTCGCTATTATTTTATTAGTCCCATGTTGTTTCTTGCTTGCCTAATCAGACAAAAAAATGCATAGTAGTTAAACATTTAGCTAAAAAAGTTAAATTTTGTGTGAGCTTTACCAAAGTTTTTGGAATGTTTTTTAGAAAACGCAATACCAATACGGTCTTGGTTTTCGGATCCGACAGACACCTGTTTGTTAGCATTATTGCCGTTTTTGGATGCACTTAGGTTTGCATCTGATGTACGCTCAATTTTAAGTCGAAATCAACAGCTTCAGCAAGTTTGGTAGTTTTTTGGAGAAAAGAAGGCTTCAGTCCATGTTTGGTGTGCTGTTTTGCACCAGAAGCAAATTCTATAGTGTAGCATATACAAGTGCTTCGAAGAACTGAGTTTGTAGTTATTTTTCATCTATTCAATACAAGTCATCTTTCTCTTTATGGTAGATACTATATATTTGTATGGTTTTCAGCTGTTCATTGATATGTTTAATAGTAAGGCAGTTATCGTTACTGCCGTTGTTATTAATTTGACTTTTTTGTGTTCTGTATTTCTTTATGGGTATTTCCATCAGGAACGGCTTCATCGTGTATGCCTTTGTAAAAAGTTGAAGGAGGGTCTCTTTTTATTTCAGCGTTGGTTAATGGTTAAATTAATAGTTGTTGCTAGAATTATTTGGTAATTACACTTGTGCAATGAAGTGCTTCAATGTAAAAAATGCATTTGAATGGTAACGGCTGTTTCAAATAATAGATTCATAGTTCTTTAAGGCTTGTGCTAAAGAACAGAAGGAAGAAGTGTTTTTAGGAAGCAAAAGAGGCCAAGGAAATAATGTTGGTATTTAAAAATTTTACGGCACTGCCTTTACGAGTTCTGAATCTATGTAAGGAATGTCACCGTAATGTTATAAATATCAGACATGACATTTGGATTGTAATACATTGCTGTTTCTGATCTGTTTTGTCCACTTACTACGAGTAAGTTCTTTGTTTTATGTAAATTTTGATCTCAGCAAACTTGTTTTATTTTGTGGATCCTGGTTTAATTTTCATTTTTCTTGAAATCGCTTCTTTTTATTTTTGACCATAGGAAGGTGGAAGTTGATAGACAGCGATTTTTGCCCATTCAGTATTAGGTCTTTTAAGATAAGAGGAAATTTGAAGTTTAATAACAAGATTCCATTTACTGGAGACATAAATATGTATCTTCAGTCTTAACTTTTCTAAAAAGATGTCCGAAGATTCGAAAGCATGTGTGAAAATGAAATCTGGTATAGTAGCACTGATCTGTATGCATTCTTTACTTTCAGCTGTTCTCGCAAAAATAATCTTGTTTTACGAGAATATTGTTTTTGAATAAATTGCATGTTTTAAAAAGGGCAAAGCATCTCTCTTGATTTATGGATACAGCAGTCTTATTTTGAATTGAACAAGTGATTCAACTTAAAGTTTGGTCAACCAACGTATAATCATACATTGGAAAATAGAATAAACTACAGTTATTTGCATTGGGAATTAGATCGCGTCGATGCAGCCATTTACATTTCGAATTTCTGTAGTAATTATGACATTTCACATTATGTCACTGGAGACTTTAGATGTGTGAAACTAATATTTAGCAGATAGAAAGGTTGAATTCATTCTTCACATGAAATATAATTCACAGCGACATACATAAGAATAACTGTTATACGGAAAAGTAATTACTAGAATCACTTGGCGTCTATTAGTATTTTTGGTTTTATCGATCTCATAGAGATAGTGGGGTGATATCCCCACTAAAATCATTAGGCAATAACAACACCTGAACTTAGTAGGTTTTTAAAAAAAAACTTTCGATTTTAATGATTCAATGAGTGGTAGTTAATATTTCAAAAAAAGGAGTGTTTTACCTAGTTACAAGAATGCCAATAAGATAATATATGACAAAGCGCTGAAGTCACTGAGCATATTGCAGTTTAACAGCGTATAGATGAACAAGCACTTCGACAAAAGGTTTAAAATTTTGAAATTTGCAATGCGAACAAAGTGTTAGATGAAATTTTTTATGAGAATTGCATGAAACAATTGAGTGTAGAAGGGAGAGAGGTAGTAAAGAAATATCACCGCGTTTAGCGTTCCTTGAAGTAAACGTAAAAGGTACGAATGTTTTATTCCATAGTGGACTTCTATTTTTATTTTTTTAAATATGAATTTGTCGTGGGATAAATTTATCACTAACATTATTCCTACTAATAGTGTTATTCGTTAATGTTTTATTTCAGCTCTTAGTTAATTCTATCAGTTTCGGTGTCATTATCATTCCTCCAAGGAAAATGAAATTGTAACGGTAATTGAAAGTTAGCAGGAATTTGCGGCATTGGTGGCCTGAAATCCATAGAATTTGGAGGGATAAATGGTAGTGCATTTTGGAGGAATGACATATTGAAATTTCTCATTACGTTTTCACCTGGAAACCCATGATCTATACTACGTCGATTTTGTGAACCATCGGAGAACATGATCGCATGAGGTAATGGAGATCTCGGAGGGAACGGAACAAAAGGTTGATGTTGAAGATGAGATGAATACAACATATTGAGTCTCCAACTCAGTTCATCTTGCCATCGTTTGCTAAAATAATGCATTCATTAATTTCAATTCTTGTACAGCTTTGGAAGTCTCAACTCTGATTTACAATGTAACAGAAATCTTCAATCAAATTTTTAGCGATCTGGTCCAACAATAATATAATAGAATAAAAGGTTGTTGAGGTTGCTGGAACTTACGGCAAATCACTTGAATAAATTAGGGATAGCTTATTACCATATGGCTAATAAAAGTTAGAATCCAGGAGAATATTTCTACGGAGAAATTGAAAGAAAAAGAATTTTTGTAAAATCTCTTCTAAAATATGCGTTAAATATTTGAAATCAATGGACAACGATTTCACACATCCATCGAACGGATATCGTACAGATATCATAGACGTGAGAGTGAAGTTAAATGATAACTTACGATGTTCTTGCATATAATGGCCCGTGAGTCGTATCTTGCCTTTCTACCCAGTTACGAAATTGTGGCACTTCATCGCACCTCGACGCAAGAACGTAAAAAAACAACTGCTGCTCCACTTCCCTTTGTATTTCAGCAATGCGTGCAAGGACGGCACATCGCTCTTCTACATCTGTGTCTTTCAGGATAAGTAGTCTAACTCGTGCTGAGATCAACTGTAAAACAAATATAAATTTAAAAATGATAATTTGGTTTCAGGGCAATAACAAAAACATATGTAACTATAGAAGTTACTTTAGCAGTCTATAGTGGTGTGGAAATATTATTGGAATTTTTGGTAGATATGGATTTATTGGTATTAGGAATTGAGGAATGGCAGCTTACCTGTTGCTTAAGATTTTGGAGATTACAAAATAGGACTTGTGGAGTGAAATTTGGATATAATTGAAGGAAAAGATCTCGTAACATTTGTGCAGGTTATTTTTTGATTAACAGTACCAGAAGTATTGCTTAAGACTTCGATGATACAGAAGATAGATCTGTTTGGAGGCATATCTATGATCACATAGATTCTCAAAGATCATCCACTACTCGTCTCCCACCGTTTTCCTCTCTCTCGAGATGGATTAAATTTTTAAGAAATTTATCTTTGAAGAAAAAATTGCTACTTTGCAGAAAACACAACAAAGGATTCATTAAACATTTGGAACAAATTAATTGTGCAGATTTTCTATATATGTGAAGAACACCTAAATTACTCTACCAAACTTATCAGTTAACTTTAGGGCTGAGAAATGAAGCCCATTTACATATGTGTGTATGAAATATACGAGTGAATACCAATATATTTCTGTCTTAATCAACAGTGATGTAAAATTTGCATTTCAGCAAGGAAACTATAAAAATAGAGTGAAATGATATTAAGATAAGAGATTAATATGGTTCATGGTTGGCTAGGAAAGATAGGAAATTTTAGGCCAGCCATATCAGCGAATTTGCTTTCATATTTTCGCCACATTTTGATTATTTTCGAAGAGGTAAGCTTCTTTAATCTTTTTGCGAGGATCACAGCAAAAAGGGACCAGTCAGTTTCATAAATTCACTGTATGAGATAGACGCAAACAATCATCACTTTTTCTGCTCAAAAATAAGGGGTTAGCAATGAGTGATGAGTTTCGAAATCACACTTAAATCCAACATTTGACGTATTTCCCAAATTCATTCCAGTCATGTTTGACGTGTACTGTAATGCTGCTGCTATGCCTGCCGAGTTTCTTATTTCACAAAGCAATTGCGCTGCTCACTACAACATCAGCTCTACTTGGCTTCGTTTCTGTAGCACTTCACATGAGCACTTGGCACGAAGATTGCCGTGCGGAGAAGTTACGAACTGTTAAGTCACCCGTTAGTGTCAGCAAATCTTTCTGAAAAATAGTTCAAAACTCTCCGAGTTTAAACTTTAAAACTTTATTGCATTCAGTTATGAACACAAAAATTATACAAATTTCAATACAAAAAAATAGAACGAAAAAGCGTTGGAATTGCAAGGATTTTCATCGAATTCAATATTAAAATAAATTTCACATTTGAAATTGCAATTAATTCAAAAAAGCACGGATAACGTGCAGATATTACTTCATCAATTAATCTGTGATTGCAAACACTTACGTTACCATTTTTTTTCCAATTGTTTTGATATCAATTTTTAATTATCGGAAATATTCTTGAATATCACACGAGGATTTGTTACGTTATCAGCAGTGACTGCCTGGTTCTGGCTTAATTACACATTCAAATTCAACGATTTCACTAATACAAGATGGTTTATTTCGGTAATAATTACAATTATTTTTCATTTCGCTTTCATATATTTAAAAGACTAAGTAAAGGATTAATCAATTATCTTAGCTTTTCCTACTTGGAAACTTAGTTTTCAATTCAGTATATGGCAAATTAATTCTAAATAAAAAGAGATCGTAAAATGTTTTCGATTTTCAAAAAAAATTTAGATATTTCTGAAAAATATAGTAAAATAATCTTGTCAAGCTAAAGTTCCATTGCTTTTTGCAGAATTTATTGTTGATATCCAGTTTAGCCGTCCTATTTCAACTTTTGCTGTATCGTTACTAATATGCCAAATTATACTCATTGTAGAAAGGAATTTAAAATATTTTCAACTGTTTTTCTATTTATAATAAATTCAAGTTACAATGATTTAAACTTTTAATACAATAGTTCAATGGATAGGAACTAATTTAGTGTAATGGAACAAACGAAGTTCAATTTCGAATTATGATATATACTTGCAGATGATCACTTGGCCACCTTCTTTAAAATAAATGCTAAAATGGAATTGTTTCACATCTAAGAAATTTTTTGAAAACGATAATCGAAAGTTGTAGAAAGTTTCATCCCATCTGCTCCCACCATATTTTTTAATTTGATCATTCAGAAAGTTTGTTGCGACCGTAAAATATATCCGACATGTTTGGTCTGAAAATACCTTTACATCTTTTAGCATATATTTTCTGATTCTCGGACTTCTGCATACAAAATTTTGCACACATTAGAATTTCACTTGTCGGGTCAAACTTAAATTGCAAATAATATTTACAATAAAAAGTTATTGATGAGTGAGGAGAAGTCCTTTTTCAAAGGTAGTTATTTACGATTTCATAGAAACCTGAAGTACTGGAGAGATTATAGCAATTTATCACAACCATATGATAAACAAGAACTCATAATAAATCTGTAATGAATCAGATTTATTATGAGTTCTTGTTTATCTGTAATGTTACAAATCAACGAATGCACAGGAAAGAAGTCAGTTTCTCAGCAAATTTTCAAATGATGGGCTACTGAGACAGAGGAAGATAACCTAGAAATAATATAACAAGCCAGACTTTATGAAACAAATCCTATTTCATAGTTCCACTTTAATTTGAAGAAATAATTTAATTCATCAATAATTATTCATTTTGGCCTTATTGCGAAGCAGTCAACAACGACATAAGAGTTGTTGGAAGCAAAGAAAAACAAAATTTTCTCGTAATACCATTGCTAATTGTAAACCTAATTTTAATGGATTTCCATAGCATTGAAAGAGTATTGCAATGTTATTATTTCCCAAATAATTTTCACTAAATTTTCGTACTACAACAATAACTGAACTGAATGTTATCAGAATGAAATTTTACAAGCAATCTGACACTCTGATGTTACGTGCAAGCAACTTCTGTTTTGTATATTTCTTCTGTACCGTAACTTCATTTCAATTCTTCAATAAGCTGTTTTATAACGTAGTAATGTTTAGTACGTAGAGTAAATGATAACATATGACATATCAGAAAGTAGTGAGCAGTAATCATATTAAAGTCGAGTTAAAGCTGAGCTGTCATATCCTCATAGAAGTCATCTTGCTTCCATCAAAAGTTGTACTTACGCGCAGCCACAGAAATCCATTTCACCCTCTGAGTTAACAAGTGATAATGTTGACACTTTCCGCACAACGAAACTGTAGCAATTCGAGTACCATACCGACCCGAGTCATCTCTTTTTAGTCCCCAAGGCACACATAGCTGCTAAAGATGACATCTACCTTAGAGTAATTGTATTACGTACCGTAAACCTCGTCTTGGTCTCCTGCCAGCTCCAGTAAAGTAGCAAGGGATTCGCGCGTAAGGAAAACGAGGAATTGCTTGGATTGTTGTCCTCCGACGATCTCTGGAAGCCAAAGCTATAATTCACTCATTCGGCAAGAGAGTGCAAACTGAGTATAGCACAGTGTTTCACAAAAATTTTTCCTGGAAATTTCATTTTAGCTGTATTAATATATTTCATTGCAGTACTAATTCAGCTTGGCTTCCTTAATCAAAATTGGAAGTCGAATAAGCAAAGTAAGTCGTATCGTTCCATTCTTATAATATCATTGTGTAAGCGTGTTTATCAAGGAACAGTTTGTATATTTGCAGCTAATTGACTGTTAGCTATTTTAATGTCTATTATGTTTTTCTGTATTCTATTTTTCCACATTACAAGTTATACTGCGCATTTCAGTGCATTATTTGTATATCTGAAAAGAAGTGTGGGACGTTTCTTATTCTATCTATAACTGTACAAAATCAGTAATGGGGAACACTTAGGTAAGGCTAGGTTTATATACAGATCTAGCTCACCTGCATTAATGATGGTCCGTTCTTTTTGGATTACACTCAGTGCTGTACATGAGCGTGAGCGTTTTGCATAATAAACTCTTCTTTTGTAAGTTAAATACCATTTGGTTAAGCTTTCCTATTTTGCTGACTGGCAGTACTGTGTAATCTGAGCATTTGGACATTATCATGTAGTCCGCATAAGTCATAGAAACACTTATGCTTCTGTCGGGAACATTCTTAGTGTAAACATAAATACACAAATGGTTTTCTTTTTCCATAAAAGTTAAGGTATTGTAGTAACCCACCACTTATGTTGAATGCAACTTGTATATTTCAGACAAATTTTTGCTTAGAATCGCATTCAACACACTACTTTTTTGTCTGTTTTTTTCTGTATTATTATGACTGCTTACTGAAAATATTATAACACTACATACTCTAAATGCTTCAACTACCTATCTAACACATAATACATGCATATAATTGCATCATATATTTTTTCTACTATATGTTTAACACCGCGATACATTTCGAGTGTTTTAATAGAATCCGATTTTAATGTTTTTTTTTACTGACTTTTCTGTTCAAGTCGCTTTTCTAATATTTGAATAGTCCTCTATATTCACGTAATAATTCCCTATTATTTCCTTCCATTCGTTCCCGATTTCTTATAATTTGTGGAGCCTTCTGGAACTGAATCTGCATTTTAAAAGGGTGGAGTTCTTCTTTACTACATCTGGTTAAGTTGTGCTAAGTTAGAATCAAACATAGAGATAGCCGCAATCTGAAAAATTAGGGGCGATTTAAGTGAGTGGTATTCGATATATAGAATTAAAAATATATTATAATGGCTGGTCCAGGTTTTTGGTTGATTCAGCATCAGGGTTGTATGTTTTGTCTGTAGAGTAGAATATAACGATTAGTTTCTTGGCATCTTTCTTCATAAATACAAATATGTACAGTGGCAAAAAATGTGCACTACTGTTCTTCAGAATGTGATTGTTTGCAGCATTCACCGCATAATTTGCCTTGCACTTATACCGACGAATATTTTGCCGCCGCTGAGCAGGAAGAAAACGTGGTACCTATTCGAGGTGTGTATTTGAAGTTGCCTAACACGGGCTCCTCTTTATCTTCATCTTTTGACCCACTTAATCCAATTAATCCAGTTTCTGACTCCTTACATAATAAATTCGACACACTTGGCAGTACCAAAAGTAGCGATTCGTCCTCTCTGTTGAGGACGTTACCCAAATTGTCGAAAAAGCAGGCTAGCATTTTACGACCACTTTTGCGGAAGAAAACAAAGGTATTTCATGCGCTATTTTACTGGAAAATAGGAATTTTCTTATATATAGGCATATTTCGAGATTTGAGATGAAAAAACAATTTTACTCACGAATTTTCAAAGAGTTTCAAACTTTCGGGCACAGATTGATATATTGGTTTTCATAAAATTTGGAATAAAGTGGAACCTCAAATTTCCTTTTTCACGAAGATTAATTCGAAATGATATTCAATGATAAAATATCTTTAAAAACATCTTGCAGAACATGCCATTAGTTTCATGAAATTGTCAGTACCGAGTCAAGATATATATATTTTAGATTTTCATTTCATCTTCATATTTTGTAGATGTAGCTTACTTTAATATTTATAGACAAGGATTTTTTTGCAGCGAAGTTCATCAAGAAATAGTCCCGTAAGTGGCAGTGACCACCGTGAAACAAATAGAAGTAGTGAAGGTGAGGCAATGAAACGAACAGCGTCTCCGACATTGCCGGACGGTGCTACACAAGCTAAATATGAGCCTGCTATATGTAATAGAGAAATTGATATATCTGGCTCATTTAATGCTGTTAATTCCACAGTTGGCACGAATTCATTGAAGGTGAACTTCTTTTCCTTAAATCCATCAAAGCAACTGCCCTAGAACTCCATGAATACCCCAAAAGAAGTAAAACTGGTTACAGCGGAACACTACTCAGTGACAATGCGACTTTTAGATAGTGAGAATTTTAAATTCGGTGAAATATGATGCAATGAAAAATACCCATATCGCATTTATGTGGAAAAGTGGGTTAGCAAAATTACAGGTGGCTGCACAGCAGAAATCTGTTGTTTGCCTTACTCGAGGTAGTGTATTTATACATTAAAAGTTGTTCTTTTAACTTTGTGATTTCGTACATTCTTGTGTTTGGTGAATGCATTATTTAATATATACTAGAGACTCAGGCAAAGGAGAAACATTTAATACATAAGCAGGCCTATGAAAATTATAAAAAGAGACACTCAACACATGGCAGAGCAGAATAGAATCAATAACCAAATAATTAAAAAAATAAAACCAACAAAAGTAATAATGGAACCTAAAGAAGAACCAGTTTGAAAAACAGAATAACAATCCGGAAAATCTAAAATCTTACGAGGAATCCCGTATATTCCAGCAAAATGCATAGGAAAAAAAGTCATATTAGTATCAACAAAAAAACCGCTATTATGGCAACACTATCAAAAGAAACTCCACATAAATAATGCAACCACAAACAAAACCCACAAAAAAATACCATAAACTGCACCTAATCCTTGAGTATAACCTTAAAACCACTAACCATAAACGAATGAAAATGAGCTACCACATAATAAGTGGGTTTGCCCTTTTTCCTGATTTAATTAAGCGACCTGTTAATCACTTCAACAAAATTCTGAGTGTCTCAAAATGTACTGTTTCCTCTCGTTTATGTTTTAGGGATTGTTGCTCTTTTCTTGCTCAAAATCCAAGCAAAAATAAGGATCCAATTTTAAATTGTTAATAATTTGTGATAGTTGGATTTAGACCGTTAAGTGTCCCCGAAAACAACATACCTTCACAGTGAAATAATGCAATAAACTTCATGAGCATTTTTATTGGACAAAAACAGCATATTTTGTTTTTTATGCTCACTTCGTTATTTTATTTGTGAAAGTGTTGTTTATCCCACTTCGTCAGAGTCGTTATATTTCTAAAAGCAAGTATGTGTGAGCTGAGAAGAGAGGCACAGTTTTCGGTCAAAATGCCGTGGGACTTAAAAACTAAAAACTAGTCGTAGGAATTTGTTTCTGAAAATACTTATATTTTTAAATATGAGATTTTATGGCGTTATTATCGATTCTACTGTCATTATTTTAAGTGAGAGATACTAATTCGTATTTTCTCATCGTCATTTATTGTAATTAAGCTGGAAAATCTTTCAGTTGGTAGATTTCGAAATGTTTAGACCATACTAAAATCCACCGATCGACTAATCTCATTTCTTTTGAAATCTTGATCGGTTGGTTTCACTCCAATATTTTTTTGTCATCTCCATAATAAACATTCTACTATTGATGGTGCTTTCTGAGTTTTGTCTAACTGTTATGTGATTAGCGGATGATGAAATTTACTGTAGCCTGTTGCATGTCAGCTGGCGAAGTCATTTACAACCTGCATGCTTACAACACAGTGTAAAAGAAAATGGGACAGTTAATTAGTGAGGTGTACGTTTGTATTGTGTATATGAGAAACAGTTCTGGTGTGCCCTCAGTATCGGAAGAAGGGATGCGGAGTTGCAAGGTCAGATGATTGAGGAGTGAGTGCGTGCTTGGTGCACGTTCTCCTGCACAATGTGAAAGCGAGCAGGGAAAACAGCGTGTAGTAGTGAGTATAGCGCTAGTCATCTCACCACTAAGCCGTCTGTGCTGGTGCTGGTGTGCTGACTTGTTTAGAAGTGTTCATCTGTGTGTGCGTATATAATGTTTTAGAACCCACTTTCCCGATTTATGTTTGATTTGAGATCATTTTTTCCTAGTTACTGGATTTCTCATACTTCCCTTATTTCTCCCCAGAATTGCTTTTTAATGGAAGAAAACGACATTTACAAATGTAAGGAAAAGAAGAATCACAATAGCTGAATTGGCAATCCATTTACACTTAGTTTGCAATAAAATTTAGCAGAATTTTCGTGCAGAAAACATAGAGAATCTTTTAGTATCACCTACTAAACTAAATTGTACTTTTTATAAATTCCATATATGAAAAATATTCTTTTTATTGTTATAATTACAGGAAAAAAAAGACATTGAGGATTCTTTATTACAACGTACGGTTCCACTGAACAAGGGATCCCGCAATCTCTGTTCTGCGAATGCATCAGTAAGCATGGAGGTGCAGCCTGCTGACTGTACAAACGGTAAAAATGCAGCGGATATTCCAAATGGAATCATCCCTATTTCTACTCATGTGAACAGTGCAAAGTTAGAGAATGCTTGCAAAGAATGCGTTGCTATACTCGATTTTGGCGCTCAGTTCGGAAAGGTAGTTTAGTTCATACTTCTCTTTTAACTTACTATTGAGTGTGGTAAGTAGTAAGGTCACTATGAACGCATAAATTTGGAAATCGAAAAAATTCTATCACTCCATGATACCAGCTTGTCTGTGTAACAGGGAATAGCATAATTGGCAGTGAGAAATTTTTTCGTTGTATGTTTTTGGAGCTGGATTTGCGTTTATCAGCAAAAAATGATGATCATAAATATAGTAACAGCTGTCTTGCCCCCTCTACTTGTTACGAACAATTTATTGCATAGAATTTTGAACGATTTGTTTCTGCATTGAAACGTTAATGCTTATTTAAACTTTATGTATGCTTTTATTTTTTGATGCTATTATTTTTTGAGACCTCTATTTATCGAACATCTCTATAATAATTTTGCTCATAGATATGAGACATTTAAAATGAGTTGTATGTGGGTGTTTC
This sequence comes from Litomosoides brasiliensis, assembly GCA_013365375.1. NCBI lineage: Eukaryota > Metazoa > Nematoda > Chromadorea > Rhabditida > Onchocercidae > Litomosoides > Litomosoides brasiliensis. The sequence goes on along the minus strand of JABVXW010000161.1, from coordinate 25,920 downwards.
TTTACAGTGATAGTAAAGCAGATAGATGAGACATAACTTTGAAGTTGTTTTTTTGTGAGCTTCAGCTAACAATTTACTGCAATTTGTGATCGGTCTGTTTCCGCTTCCGTTAAACTGTTTTGTAGTTAAGGATTGTAAATTTTCTTTCTGCATGTTTTTTTACCGGTAGAAGTATTATACTTATACTTTCAGGCTGTTATCAAACTCACTATTTTTTTATCATGCCTTAAATTTATAGCTTATCGATCGTCGAATTCGTGAGCAAAGTGTCTTTAGCGAAATTTTGCCGTTTAATACAAAAGCAGCTGATATAATTGAAAAAGGGTGCTACAAGTACGTTTTAAGCTTTCTTGTATAAGCAAACTTCTGGTTCCGTTTTCATTTGTTTAATCTACATTGCAAATTCCTACAGAGTTCCTTTTTCATGTTTTCAGAAGCGTTTCAAAAAAACGTCTCATTCAGTTTGAAAAATACGAAATTTTCTTATAGAGCAATTGTACTGAGTGGTGGACCAAATTCTGTAAATTCACTTAATGCACCTGAATTTGATCCTGCTATATTGAATTGTGGTATTCCAGTCCTTGGTATCTGTTATGGTTTTCAGGTATCTTTTTTATTTCACGCATTTCCTTGCATTTTTTTTACCACCAAAGTGTTATCAATGAAGCTTCTGTGATGAGTGACATTATTTCAAAGTAAAGCTTTCTTCGTGGAATTGATTGGAACTGCCATTTTTCAGCTGATGAACAAAGCTTTTGGAGGATATGTATCCAAAAAATCAGTACGAGAAGATGGACAACTTGAGGTATTTTCAAATGTGTTCCGAAAATGTATGTATTGACTGGAAAGGAACTAGACGAGGCGTAGTTAAAAATGTGTCAAAGGCTTCCAAATAAATGAAGAAACCATTATTATGTGTTGATCTGTGATTCGACACTTCGAACTACTAGGGGTATATCCAGTGGGTTTTTAATCTTTATAATAGCTAAAAAAATCTTAATATAAAAACCTACCAAGTTCAGAAATCAAATAGGCTTAAATGTTTGAACAGCCTTGATAAGGTCGCAATGCAGTTTTCGACAACTTCCTTCAAAGCTCTGTCGCAACAGTTTTTGGTTATTACAACTTTAGATTTTTGCAGATCGATGTTGATACCAACTGTCCATTGTTCAAAGGACTTTCAACCTGCCAGAAAGTCCTGCTAACACACGGTGATAGTGTCACTGAAAGGACCGTAGCTGATGATTTCAAAGTCGTGGGTAGGAGTGAAAATTTTGTTGCAGGTTGGTCTAGCTTTCTTTCACTCTGTATTATTTGATATGTAGAAAACCTTGTTGAGGATTTTATCTCTTTTTGACAGATTCATTCATGTATTTTCTGCCGACAAGGATCGTGTAGTTAACATTTCTTTTCCAAACATCTTTAGCAATTGCTAATGAAAGACGAAAGTTATACGGTGTGCAGTTTCATCCTGAAGTGGATTTATCTATCTGCGGGAAAGAAATATTACATAATTTTCTGTTTGATATTGTTGGTGTTACTGGTTGTTTCACAATTGATAATCGTGAGCAAAAATGTATCCAAGAAATTCGTTCAGTTGTGGCGGATAAAAAAGTGTTGGTAGGTCTTTTGGTATTTCTTATGCATTCATATATGAGTACTTTGTGATGTCTGGGAAGTTCTTTTCCAAGAAGCTTTGTAGGAAGTTAAATCAATGCTAAAAATGTGTGGCAAAAATTGATCGGTTTTAGTAGCATCAGATAATATGTTCAGGTTATGGTGTCGGGTGGGGTGGACTCAACGGTGTGTGCTGCTCTCCTTCACAAAGCTTTAGGAAGCGATCGAGTGATTGCTATACACATCGATAATGGTTTCATGCGTTCCAATGAAAGTGATCGAGTTGTGGAGTCATTGAACAAATTAAATTTGAAAGTGCGAAGTATGTCATATTTGTTGCTTTGGTTTTTCGATTTATGATAAATTCTTTACGATAACTGATAAAATTCCCTTATCACCGTTAGCTTTTTGCTGAAGTTATGGTTTCATGTCAACATTCAGTTAATTTGCAACATTGACTGATTCTTTATCCATTTTTCAAATAAGTTATACCTAACATTATATGGTGGAAGTTGATGTAGCGATATTGCATTATCCAGTAGTTCAAATAAATTAATTAGGTATAGACTTAAATTCAAAGTGTACAAGTGACGGTGGTCATGTTTTTTTGAATAAACTGATTGAATTGGGTGTGAAACTTCATGACATCGGAAGCGTAAGATCTAAAATTGTTTAAAGTCTTTCATATTTCATTGAACTAATTAATTTTCACAGCATAGAAAGTTTTTTTTAGGGTACAACGCCTTCTACACCTTTATGAATGGTCGAATATCACTTGGAAGTGAATTTTCAACACCACTGATGGCGACCGTGCAGCCTGAAGTGAAACGTAAAATAATCGGTGATACATTCATGCGAGTGAAAGATAAGATAATGGATGAGGTCAGTACTGCTTTGGATTTTAGCTTGTCGGGAAGTAATATTCAATGGATTTATTGAATTCCGACGTCTTACAAATTCATTTTAGTTGAAATTGGATAAGGATGTGTTTCTAGCACAAGGCACACTTAGACCTGATTTGATTGAAAGCGCGTCGCATTTGGCTAGTTCCCAGGCAGATGTCATTAAAACTCATCACAATGATAGTGCTCTTGTCCGCGAACTGAGGGATTTGGTAAGTGTCATTTACGTTTTGGATGACTCTTAACATGGAAGAAAGAATGAACTAGTGCTCTTTGCCTCTGTCTAATAATTGAAGCTCAAATACTAAGAAATGACTTTGTACTGGATTATAATTAAATAACGGCAACTTATTTGCAGGGAAAAATTTTGGAGCCATTGAAAGATTTTCACAAAGATGAAGTTCGTGAGTTAGGAATATCTTTAGGTTTACCAGAACACATTGTCCAACGACATCCTTTCCCAGGTTGTAATTTGTTTTTGGTTTTTCTGTCTTTAGTTGTGACAGTGAAACTGGCCTGTTTGGTTACAAAAATTGGCTATTTTTTTTGATTTCTGCAAGATTTGGTAATGACTAGTATATTAAGGATACTTGTAGCCTGCAGCTGGAAAACTTGGCAAATTGGAAAGGTATTTCTGTATTAGTAAGTCAAAACCAGAAAGATTAGATGAGATAAGAAAACAGATCGTAACTGTTGTAATTTCTTGCAGTGATCATCGGCCAACACATACTTCTCAATAAATAGGATGCCTTAAATAACTATCAAATGTTTCTGCCTAAGGACTTTTTAGGAGGATTCCAAACTTTGTGACGGAATCAGATTTTTATATTTTAGACTGCTTTATAAAGACCGCTTTATATATATATATATATATATTAATTCCAGGTCCCGGATTAGCTATTCGGATTGTCTGTGCTGAGCGTCCTTTAATTGATGACCTCGACCTTTTCGTCACTACTCAGCACCACTTGCATTTAATCGCAAATTTTTCACTTTGTGATAGGGATGTAAGTTGATGTTATCTATGCTGTAGAATTAAGAATTAGCCTTTGCGTTATGTAACACTTTCTAAGCAGTAAGTTTTGATTTGCTTCGTACACGTTGCCTATTCACTCTACAATCTAATTAACTGGATATGTCAGAGCAATTACACCAATAATTGGTTTCGCGGGAAACATTAGTATTATTTTCCTCTAGTGGTAAAAAAGAGAACCGAGAAAGTAGGTAAGTGATTAGAAATTCGCAGTATTTGTTTAGTAGTTTGCAAAATTTTTCGGTTACAAACGAGACTGTAAAAGTTACAACAGTTTCAGTCCGAAGAATTTGACACTATAACTCAATACTTATCAGAAGCTGACCTGAAGGCTCTTAGTAACCATGATTTTGAAATTGCAACAACTCTTTTACCAGTGCAGTCGGTTGGAGTTCAAGGTTTGTTTGTCGTATTTTTATTGGTTTAAGATTATGAGTGGAGGGAAATGCAAATATTTATAAGGCATTTGTATTTTTTATATTTGAAAAACTTGCTGTTTTAAATTTTATAAAATCTTGTGCTTTGAAAAATACATGTGGATAAAGATTGATGAGACGCCGATTTGTATTACAATGAGTTTCAACAACATAGTATTTTAGGTGATGGACGATCTTATGCATATGCAGCTGCACTCTCCACAAACGAAAGGCCCATTCCATGGAAGCTATTAGAGCGGTTGGCTCATATTATACCTCGCCTGTTACACAATATAAACCGGTTATTAATTATTACATATATATTTTTATATTTATTTATTCCTATTTTATTTTATGAATGTGTATGACTGCTATTGTTGCTGTTATTATTGCCATTAAACTTGTTCGCTCCCCACTTGGCTAATTCTTGTGTTGCAGAGTACTTTATGTTTTTGGAAATATCGTTGATTATCCGGTGAATGACGTCACGCGCACGTATTTGAATGACTTCACGATAGGTCTAATAAAGTGGGCTGACAAAATAGCTTTTGATGTTCTCTGCGGATTGGACGAGAATGGCAAGAGAGATCACGCTCTGGAAGTGTGTTTACAAAGAATACAGCAGGTTCTTCTTTCTGAAATATACATATAAAATACTTTTACTTGGCAGATGGACATTTATGCAGTTGTAATTTCACTAATTTAGATGCCAGTAGTGATGATTCCTGTTCACTTTGACAGAGATCCTTTGGAACGAAAAGCATCAACGCTACGATCTTTTGTTCTTCGCCCCTTTATCACAAACGATTTTATGACAGGTGTTGCTGCTTTACCGGGAAAGGATATCCCTGAACATGTACAAGCCTTTTATCATTTATTTCTTTCCTCGAAATATAGTATTCAAACGACTGTCAATTTTATTTGTGATTTTGGAAAACTGATACTTACTGATTGCAGTTAGAAACATGATTTAACTTGACTGGTGCATATACATTGAGTTCGTACCTCACTTCTTGTTTTAGTAACTGGTTTGCGCACAACTCATATTGTATTGTGATTACTGACCATAATTATTCCAGAATGTATTGGAAATAGTACGCCGCATTACGAAGCGCGTACCGTTAACATCTCGTGTCATGATCGATCTAACGTCGAAACCACCGGGCACCACAGAATGGGAGTAAACTAAGCAGCTGAGACCATTGTACTTACAACAATCTTACCTTCGAAATTTGTTTTCAACATAAATGGAATTGAACTCCATGTATGCTGACATACTAAGGAGTTCAAGGTCATGGGACCTACAGTGCAATTTTCCACCTCATAAAACTTAAAAGAATTTCATACCATTTACGGGTAGAATGCTGCGAACTCATACTAGTTTATGATTTTCAGTCGCTCCAACATGGTCTGATATCTGTATATTTAGGATGGTCTTATTCTGTGTTACGATTCTCAGCGTAAAGGAGAGAAAATGAAATTCATTGTTGAACTAGAAGGAGATCTCGTTCGTAAATGTGACTTGCCTTTGTGTATTTCGAAATTTTAGTGCTTATTCGTACCAGTGCGGTGGCGTTTATTTTTCTGCAGAATGAATATTTTGTACTCGTTGTGATTTAAAATTTTTGTACCATGTATTGTTATTTATTTCAGTGATTAAAACCATAGATATTTGTATTTATTGATTGACATCACATTTATCTTTTTGGAGCAATCATTCATAAGTGTCAATCATCACTGCATAAGTATTAAGAATGTAAAAACAAGTGGAGCATTTGAAAAAAGTACTGTTTTCAGTGACAATCGAGAAGGCTTCATGTTAGCCTTTTTTTTACTTGCACAGCAGATTAGAGTGGGCTTCAACATGGCTGTTTTTTGGAGTTGAGAATTGCTTGAGTGAACGGTTCGATTTTAGAATGTATTCGTCATAACACTTAAAAGTTCCACACATGGTTAACTGAAAAGCCGAATTTTGGCGGCAGTCTGAATGGGGTCAGTTAGATTATGCCATGTGGAAACACTACGTGGAGGGTCGTATGTTTCATTTGAAAGATAAAAATACGTATGCAGGGATAGGGTGCTATTTTATACTTTTGTTTCGAAAAATCGAAACCTATAATTTCTTTAGAAACTGATACATAATACATAAATCAAAATTATCGCCTTTGCTGTGGGGACGCCGTCGTTCCTGACGGTCGGACAACTCCATGTGATCCACTGACAGAGCTTCCTGTAAGGCCACCTTCGGTCGAAACAAGAGTTTTTGATGGTCGTAGTCCCTCACCATTCACAACAGCTCTCACCAACTTTTGAGTGTCCTGGCTACTGTAAGTAGGTATGTCTTGCTGTATTTCTGCCTGACTACGAGCATTCTCAGCCATAGATGCCAGTAGCGTCTCTATGTGTTTGTTCATTGCCAGTATTTGCTTATTTACCTGAAAAGGTGTTATTTAGTTGCAAATCTCAAAATCCAACAACATCTCACATTTATCGATTTCAGGAGCTTTTCTCGACTACTTCAGCTTGATGAGCCAAGAACTTACAGAAATTTATGCATTCAGCTTCAGTTGGGACTATGTCATTGATTCCTGCTTTGTAACTTACCTGTCAAGCCTTTACCACATTTAACATAATACACCTTTGTAAAATTTATGTCACATTTTGAAGGCAATTCAAAACCAGTACAAATAACCTGATCAAACGTTCGCGTGTTCTTCTCATTATCAATGTGTGATTCGTCAGCTTCCACTTCAGGAGTCAATTTTGTGCGCAAATAATCCGGAGCAACATCGTGATTCCAGCAATGAATGCGATTTGAAGTGGCCTGCTACAAATAGCGACTTGAAGAATTTGGAAGACAACCCTCCCAAAGTCATATAGCAGAATATAAAAACTTGATCTGCAAATCAATTCAGTGTCAGAAAAAAAGTAATGTTTGGCATAGACTTTACTGCATAACAAAATTTATTTGAAATAGAAAAGACACTATATAAAAACGTGCCTGAAGATTAGGATCTATATCATTGGAAAGGCAATGAGGTACCAGCACATGGGTCCTCAAAAAAAACCCAAAATCTTCAAAACCAGACGGTAGCGCCGATTTTTTTAATATAAATTGTAACTGGGTCATTGCACTGGCAAGTGATGAGAACTTATCCAACATATCAGGCCTTAAAAAAATATAAGATAAATCTAGGAAAATGCGGTCATTTCTCTGCAGCCACTTTACGAAACAATCAAAATCAACATCCATCTTCCCAATGTACTCCTAAAAAAGCGTGTGTACTGCCTGTATTGAAAACAGGATTGAAGCTTCCAGATCTCATCAAATATGAAACTTGGAAAAAGAAAAACCTCACAAAAATGTTCCACTTACCACGCCACTTCCTCCTGTAAATCAAGCATAAAGAGCAGCTGCTCAATATTTGTTTTTACATCGAGTGCTTTATTTTCGATGTGAGAAATGGCACTGGCAAGACACTCAGGCTCATGCTGATGACCGAATAATCCACCTGGTTGTGCATTCATCAACCTTTAATCAACCAACTGCTTATCAGTTTATTTTTTAAACAGCAACACATGCCCCGACCAAAACCTCACACCAGCGACGAGTTAGTAAGTCTGACTGGTAGCAACACAATTCAAGATGGCGACAGAAAATCGCTACGGCAAGTGGCCGTTGCCTTGTTTAATGGAAACTTGCTAAAAGGGTCACGGGATGTTTATTAAAAATTATACTCGTTAAATACATACAGGGCATTCCCGTATTTTAGTGTGATTTGAACTCTATTGATTTCCAAAAATTTTTTACACGTGTATGAAATACATACAGTGAAGAAAGACCAATTGATAACAGCATTTTTTTTTGCACGAATAATCTCACTATGAGTTTGAAACAGAGTCGTTACCAAAAATTCATTTCAGTGTTCTTCGCGAAATATTCTAACAACAAAAAATTATCACTTAAAACTCAATTAGCATCCTTCTCGACCCTTCCTTACCAATTTGCCCTCTCTCATGTACATGTAGTCGATGCCAGTGAAACGCTCTCCTCATTAACTTCAAATCAATTAATCCTTTTTCAACAACTGTGTAACTATCTTAAAGCCTACTATTCGTCCGTCAAAGATTGATTTGAATGTAAATACCAACAATTTATATGTACAACACATCTACATATTGTCATTCTATTCTGAGTGCAGCGTTGATAATCTTTTCACGCATTCGTCTTCGCCTGTTTTCTTCCTGTCTTATTAATTCATCATGGTCGAAACTCAAACTTATCAAATCTTCATACTGAATTCCAGTAATATTTACTGCCGAAGGTGCTATCTGCAAAAGCTGGATTTACTTAAAATGCAATGAACCTGTATAACAACAAAAAAACAACAGTTATTCGCAACTCTATGGAATCGTTCAAATAATTTCCAGCGTTTCCTTTAATTTAAAAATATAAATTCGTTTTTCAAATTCTTATTCTGTAGAAGTGGTATATGATAAATGGCAATATAGAACTATACGTGAGGGGACCTCTCTAGTAAGTTCAATTCGTAAACATCTTGTACGGGAGCAAAACAAAAAAAACAAGAGAGGAGTTATATTCCCCCAACAGATAGAACCGCGTCATTTGTTCACACCGATGAGCATCACTTTAAGGTCTGAAAAAAACCTGTTTCATGATAGCATTGTCGATATTTTCTTTATTCTCTCGGAGAGCTTTCTCAACCTCAGAGGCAACATTCGATGCATATATTTGATCCATCTCGTGCGCAACTGCAGCACTTCCTCCGATGTTATTGGAGCATATAATATCTATCCAGAAGCTTTCATTCAGTGGAACTGGATAACGTTCATTAGGTCGTAAATACTGCCACTCCATACCGTACTTTTGTCTAGATTTGTAAGGAAACAAACACAAGCAACTAATTTTAAACGGCCCGAGTGGATAACAGTAAAAACCCATCCCTACACATTGTTCTTACTTTAACGCATCTTACAGTACCCTTACCGTCCACATACGTAAAAGATGTACATAAAAACAAAATATTTATGTCTACTCTAATTCTCAACAATCCAAACCCTCCCTGCCCAAATTAGGGCTCCAGTTAATTTACTCATATATACATACAAGTAACTAATTTTAATCAGTAAATCTCTACAAACAGGTATAACTCCACAAGTAACTTGCCAGAATTTAAATGAGCAGAGTTAAGAAGATATGCATTTAAGAATTTACACTTCGTTTCCAACCTTGTTTTGCTCAGCACAATCAAACAAACATAACTGTTATCATTTGTATACTGTATAATAGCTTTGAAAATGAGCAAAATCAGAATGCAAAAGGAACAAATAACATTAAGATACAACGAATAACGGACATCTGGAAGGACATAAGCAATGAACTGTTGTCCAACAGACATCAGTTCCAAATTTCAATTACAGCGTAACCAAATATTTAATAAAAACGTTATTTGTAAGATCTAATTCAGAAGCTAGTATAGCTAATAAAATATATGGAAAATCATGGAAATTTCAATACCGGATTCGCCAACTCGTGCGTAAGGTAAACAACTGAAAACGACTTTTGAGGTAAATAATGGAAATCAGTTGCATGCATACTCGCTCTAAATGGTCTTAAACTATTCACCATTTAAAAGTATGCCGGGAAATTTACCATTTTTAATTAAAATATACAAAAGTACACAGCTTTATGAACATTTAAAAACCAAGAACTGTTCGTGGACGCAAGTCAAACGCGGAAGGAATGTTGATTTGTCACAGAGGGGAAAGAAAGGCTAAAAGGAAAATTAACTAAAGAGTAGAAATGAACAGGAAAAAATACAACATTAAAAAAAACAAGTTGGACTTACATCTTTATATAACCAAATAAGGCACTACTATAATTACCTGTGAAGGGTAGAGAAAATATAAATTCGAAAAAAAAACGATATCAAAACTGAACTGCGCCAAATATTACATAACCCTGACATACGAATAACGTTTTGAATACATGTTGATGAGAAATGAGAAATTAAGATAATTTATGGCTCGCGTCCACTACTTTCAGGTATCAAAGTTGGGCTGGTCTATGCGGGGCTGTGGTAATAGAAAGACAACAGTGAAAATAATACCTAGCTTTCCCTTTCCTTCTTAAGAAGAAGGAAAAAACCCGAGTCCTTAAACCTTCATTTTTTCAGTAATATAGACCAAAACCTTCTAGAATCATTAACTTCCGTAACACCAGATCTCAAATTTCTAAATTTTAAAACCTGAATTTACCACCATACTTCAAGCTTTGGCTAAAGTTCTTCTTGATAAACTTATTCCCAAATAACAGACACCAGAATGGCAAGAAAAAATATTTCCTTACCACTGTAAACATCAAACGAAGACAGGTCGTTATTCAGGGTACTAAAAATTTTTTGTACTTCCTTCTTTAAGAAATTGTCTTATAAACAGGACATCTGAAAGGTACTTTCATAATAAATGCAAAGGACCTAAAGCACTTGTCAAAATTCTTAGAAACAACAAAGTGCCTCTGCCGCAAATAATCTGCATTTGACGCATGATAATCAGATGCAAGATGAATCCTAAAGAAATATATGAATGAGATCAATTAATTTGTGAGAAAAAAATGGCTATAGGCTTGAACATAACATATGTACTGCGATAAGTGGATACTGATTTACAGTAAGGAAAACACTGTCCTATTCAGATGAAAAAAAACTCATGCGATAATCAGTCTGGTCGTGGAGCACCGTATATGAAATTTTCTTCCGCATAAAACCTTTCAGGTTTTGGAAACTGATACTCCAAAAAATCTGGTAAGCCGACATCAATATACGGTAAGGCCAATATCTGCAATACATATCACGTACGCATTCTTCACAAAAACCTATTATCTGCGCTAAAAGAGCTAGCTGTCTTATTCGCTATTTATATGAAAAGAACTCAGTTCTGGAAGAGAAGTTACCTTTCTGCCCATTACATTCATGATGTATGACTTTCGCTGGTCATCAGACGGTTTTGAGCGGAAATGCTCACGGTTGCGCAATGTGTCCAAACTTGGAAGCATTGCATACCAATCATATTTCCCGTTACGAGTCGGTATCACCACTTTACTAGTAGAAGCACTGCTATTTAGTATACTGCGTGCCAATACCGGTCCTACATTTCCCACTGTCGATGTAGAAGCTCTAAAACAGTAACTTCCCAGTAACACAATCACATGCTCATAATTAGAATTTACTTTTACTGAGGAAATTTCGAATTAAATACGAGCATCATGATTGGGTGCATCAGAAACTATTTGCGTTTATATGCTTATAAAGGAAATGTCAACAAAAAATTAATAGAAAACTTGCGTTTCACTGTTCACTGCAACCATCTTTTCGTCGACGACATATTGGTCTTTTATCCGACCTTGTTTTTCTCTATCTTTTTTAGAACGACTACGCTTCTTTCCCTTTTTCTTGGGAGGTTCTGTGTGAAGAGCAAAAAGCGCTCTGGATGTTTGACCCGCGTTCTAAAAATGAAAAAGATGTGGCAAGAATTTAGTATTCCATTAGTCAGAAGACAAAATGCATTAAGTGCTATCACTAAATTAGAAAGAGGAGCAGCAGTATGAAACACGTAAAATAGCGTTTAAAATAGATTTTGCTCTATATGTACACTATTGCTCAGCTGGAACAGTAAGAAATGCAACTGAAGTGTTGTACATTTGCTTGTTCTTCGTTATCGTTACAGTCATTCGTGCTAGGATCTTGATTTTGTGATATATTTATTGCCAAATAGCCTGGCAAATTCTCCGTTAACTGTGCAACCAATTCACTTGTCGACTTCACATCAGCACGTCTGGCAGCAAGTAAAGATTGGTGTGGTGTTGCTGGTGACACTGACGCAGAACTGTAGTGCAGACGTTTCGCAGCACTCAACCCATTTGTAATACCTGAAAAATTTGATATTTGACGTATATATTTCCATAAGGATACATCTCACTGCATGATGCTTTCATCTGAAGATAAGTACTGTAAACATATTGTGTGCTACTGGTATATTGCACATTCGTTAACAACATGTACATAAAAAAGAACCATAAGAATAACACTCAACAAATTTACCTATGTCCGGAGTTGCAGTATATTCGCCTTTTCTCTTCCCGTTTCGAATAATTTCTTCACCTGATAATGAACTTTCAACTGATTTTATTACGAGATCAGTACCAACGACATGTGATTTTCGAATAAATCCAGATTCTGCAGTATTTGTCGATATTTTTTGCCCGGTTCCCTGATAAGGAATACTCGTACGTCCATTTGAAACTGTTGGTGAAGCAGCAGCACTCCGTGAACCTAAAAAAAAGATATGCAAAAAAACCTGCAACGGAGTTAAGCATCGCCTACAATGCTACAGCATTTCCAGACCTTTACGATTACAACAGTAATTGGTATAAAATCGAAAAATAATCATACCTGAACTTCCAGATGGAGTCAAGACTGAACTGCCTAAAGGTGTCAAGCGAGAGTTCCCAGCAGGTGTAAGGCGTGTATTACTGCCGGAAACACCCCGTGGACCTCTTGCTGGTGTACCTGGCGTAAGACCCTTCCTGATCAGAGGGGAAGCGCAACTGGGAGTACCATTAGTGGATGAAGAACCACTAGACGTAGGCTTCGGTTCCGCCAATTTTTGCCAGCATTTAATCAGTGATCGACATCGCTTCGATAACTCGGGTGCAGACTGAGCTACTTTTTTCCTGATGTCATTCACTACAGCACCAACCCTCGTCATCTGTAAATCACATACTACGTATTGAATCAATTACAGTTCTGCAAAACATTTTTACAAATCTTTCCAGTGGTTCGAGTAACTCAATATCGTTTTCACTCAATTCGCACCATGCCTTTTCAATGCTCTTATGCTTGCACACATTTACTACAGCACTCCTCATTGCTTCCCATTGGATTTTATAATTCTTTTCCATAGCCTAAATATACGAACAAAGGCTAGTGATAAACAGTTTTTTTTTATCTTATTAATGCATTCGATATTTCACCAATAATATTCACACCTCCTTTCGTCTCCCTTTTAAATAATAGGTTTCGGTGCACGAAACTTCAGATTGCCCTGTGTGTGTTTAAATGTACCAAACTCCTTGCTTCCTGATTTTGCTAATATCCTTGAAATCATTACCATATAAACGCTACTTGCTCTACACATTTGTAAATGTTTTACTTGTAAATCGAACGCAAACAAATGAGAGCCACTTTGCATTTAAGCAGACAATAGCAGATGAGGGAAACGTTAAAAACTCTACCTACGACGTGATACCGGTCATAATGAGACACCGAAATCACAGCAACATGGCTTTTCGAAACAACTCTTCCCCCTACTATAATTTAAATGAGCAATGGTCACATGAACTTTACTAAACACTTCAGTCACATGTTTGCTGACTGATAAAAAAAACCACGTGGACGCAGAATAATATTTATTGCCCAAAGAAATGCGAACAGTAGGAAATGTTGTACGGTACTCAATGCATATATGATCAACGTGCAAGAAGTTAATCACTCGCCTTCCGGCATTGTAAACAACAATCAAAAAGAGTAAGATGAGAATGAGGAGACCAATGTGAATGTTAACCGATCAATTGAATCAATCTGTTTCTGTAGTCATCAGCGTCTCCACGCCTTTAGCACGCTAGGTGCACTTTCAACCGAGCTTTATTTTGGATGCTGTGCATAAGTTTGGAAGTGTGTTTGTTTCACTTTCTTTTTGATATGAAATCTGCGACTTACGGTACAGTACCTAATGGCTATTTCATCCGAGAAATGAGTACCAAAGTATACAGATCCTAGGAGGTAACGTAGCACTGCAACTTCATCAAGTATCTTTCCATGAGTAGGTCTGGCCAATCAATTTTCTCTCCAAACTAAGCAATGTAAAGGCAATGGTTAGCACAACAACCTGCCTTCCTACTACCACATCTCTCTACTACCAGACACCTGTAAGGCCTGCAATCATCAACCACGTCTACCTACCGATCAATGTCTCGGACGCTCTCCAGGGACCGAAGGAATCCCGAACGACCCAATCCCCCACAGAATTGCTCGCTCTCATACTTTCTGGCCGTGCAAGGCACAATTTCCTCTCCTTCTCCTGCCACGATACAGCACAACTTCCTATCTCTCACTTTCCTTTTCTCCCTATCCTGTCTTTCCCACAAACGATCTGAAAAATAAGCACTGGTGCATACATGGCAGGGAAGAGCGTTAGAGAGAGAAGGTACCTCCTCTGTCCGTCCTACTGTTAGTCGATTCAGTGAGTGGGAAAGTTGTTCATCGATCGTTTTCCGACAGAATAGCGAGATCAGAAAAAGACGAGAGAGGAAAAGGAAAGACAGCTCCACCCACAGGCATCAGGCTAGCAGAGACCCGTGTGTCGATTGGAATAGAAGAGAGCAAAATTCAGTTTAACGCGTGCATGTAGCGGAAAAGGGTTGGGTCAGTTGGGCAGGTTGCTGGGGGGCCAGATTGGGTGCTGTCTCCGAGGAGCACTTCGACTCACTGCCTCGGCGGTGAAGGCAATCGTCGGACGCTGCGTGACGTGCAGGGAGGCCGCTCTACCCATCTGCCCCTCTGTAAGATATATCCCAACTCATCCTCACTTCTCACTTTTGGGTGAAAGTTATTGATATCCTCACCTCGAGTAATTCCTTCGTCAAATTGGACTTCTCCAATTTGATGATCACATCCGTGGCATGTTCCGTGTCGCCCTGCAAGCAGTTGCACGTCACCTTTCATTCTCTTCCCCCTTGCCTTCTCGTTATGCTTGTTGTTGAAAAAAATGTCCTTTCGTTGATAATATCAGGTAATACAACAGGTTACTACATCACTTTCTAGGTTTAGCCCCCCATATTAATCTCACCCACGCCTTTAAGAGGTATCTATAGCATATACATAAATATTTTATGTGGCAAATACTAGCACTGCCGGCGACAGGGATACGGCATGTAACGGATACACATTACATGCAGTGTCTACTAAGATGTCGCACTGGTGCATTGTCCGTTTGGTGGAGTGCATTGAACAACAGTGCTTACATTGTCATAGGCCTGAAGAAGCTGATGCTTGAGGCGATCAACGACAGTTACTGTTGTGGGTTCAACTGCTGGTACCGCTGCTGATAAGCCGCTGTTGGATGTCGCCGCCGAGTGCTGCTGCTGCATGCAGCGCTTCTTTGCTGCGGATACAGTCGTCGCGTTACTGCTCGCTGTTTCCTGTTCTTACTGCTAAACACTGTTGCCGCTGCAGCTTCCTGCTGTTTTCTAGGTAAACAACAGCAAGATACTGATGAGTATGCATGCATGCATTACCATTACCTCATCCTCCTTAAAGCTACATGCACAAATGCAGGCCAATATTCTCAACGTCTCCCCCTTTGGGACTCCTGAACCACTCTGCAGCGCAACAGAGTAATGCAGTACTGCGCAGTACGGCACATCACCACCCAGCATATTACCGTACGTACCGCACGGTGTGGATTTGCAACACGTACCCACCACCCATCATCACCCCTTACCATCTACCCCACCACACGTCCGATCAGAGCGAACCGTCCAGTCCAGGACTTCTCCTTCACTCTGCAGTGACTGCACTCCTCACAGCCCTTTTATACTTCTTCCCATCTTGCCCCTGCCTCTCTACACCTTTTCCTGTACCGACGCTTTCATCCTCACCGTCTGACCACGTATAGTGGATGTGTCGCGGCCCCATTATATTCATAGCACGTAATGTGCAACTGGTTGTCTCAATGTTATAAGTAGTAAAATCTAAAGTTACAGGATATGTATGTCTGTTTCTTTTTGCCGTGTAAACTGTCTGCTCAGTGGTTCTTCAAGAATGCTATGATTGTTTTAAGGAGAGGAAAACTTGTCACAAGCCTTTTGTTTTAATGTGAAGTGTGGAACAATTATTGCATGAAATGTCTTAGGAAAGTACAAGAAACAATCATGCCTTAGGAAAGTACAAGAAAATAGTCGGTCGGTGATTTATTTGTGAATAAATGTTGACAAGACCGATTATCGCGCCTTGAGGTAGAGCCACTGGAGGTTAAAACGTAATCCGATCATCTTATTATATCCCAGAGAATCTTGGCGAATGTTTTCTTACGTACTTCATTTTTATACCTAATCCTGCCTTAGCCGTACCGTCTGACTGACAATATTAATATTAAGTCCCTGATAATATTAAGTCCTAAAGACGGTGATATGTTATAGTTAGTTGTGTGCGAAATCAGTTTAATGTATTACGGTTACTTCATTCGATTGTTTTATAAACGACTTTATTCGTTTATTCACTTATTTTTCTTATAACTATTGAGTAGAAAAGAATGGAACTCGGTGATGAAAAATGGATGTGAATATTGGCATAGACAGTAAACCACGAACTCGACGAGGACGTCGTGGCTTCAGTGGTCGGTTAATCACATCGGCCAGTGACCGTAATGATGACATCAACGATCCTATTGGTATGATAGGTGTATGGTACTGTGGATGTACTACTGTCTTCATAACTTTATCCATGTGTTTCGACTGCAGATCCTAAGGAGGCGTTCGTTTCTTTATATGTGTGTGTGCGTGTTTAGTTTGTAAGTGCAACTGCAATTAAATTAATCTTTGAAGTAAAGACGAACACAGAGAAAGTATGCTTACGAAGTTTTTGTTTTGGGTTTAAGCAAAAAAAGGGAACTAAAGGTAGCCGTCGTAAACTGGTATTTTAACAAAAAGTGTCATGTCATTAATGTGAAAATAAAATTGTTTTCAGATTCGAATTTATCTCTGAATGTACGTGTGAAGGAACGAGAAAATGGTGGTACTAGGAAAGGCTCAGTGGGAAGCATCTTTAAAGATGCACCTACTACTGCTATTAAAAGTCTTTTTCGCAGAGATTCTACTCACGACTTAAAAGACACCATCAAGCGTCCTCTCACAGGTACACTGTTTGTTCTTTTATTTTTAATATAAACATCCATTTTGACGAGAGTATTCATTGACTTTTGGCTAAGTAATTTAAAAAATTTATTCCGTATTGTTTAGGGCTATTTCAAAAGCCAAGTTCTCGCGCCAATACTAAACTTCCTTCAAAAGGTGAAAGCAAAACAGGAACAGACATTTCTTTACCCGAAGCTTTGAATTATGGAAATGGTTAGTACAGTTATAATCTTTGAATAGGTTGTATTGTTAAAAAGGTTTGTAATCTTTACGAAGTTGTTTGACATTATGTAGTTAAGTATTAAAATTAATGTTAATAGTTAATATTAATTAGTTAACATTTAAGTTAAAATGTTACAACATTTTCCTTTTAAATTAGATCTACAGTACAGAGGTCAGAGGTATTGTGTTTAATGTGTAAATAAAAGTCTTCTGTTATTTGGAAAGACAAGCGAATATCCTTTTAGAACATATATCTCAGAGTTCGAAAGCGGCTTGCCTCCAAGGGGTTTGTTTTTTATGCTTAAATTTCTGAATGTTTCTTAAAACATTTCATTACAAATACTCGGCTTAAAATTTTTTTGTTGTAATTTGTGGAAGATATATTTTTATACTTACGTTGACACTTTGTTTTTAACGTTTAATGTTTGCTCTTGTATAATTTCGTGTCTTTAATAGGTTTTATATGATGTTGCTAATGCTCCAAGCATAAATATTAATCAAAAAATGTACCAGATTGGTTTTATGAATGCGACGAATACTTCACTAACGAAATTGGATGACGTAGGTAATCTAATTTCAAGAAAAATCTCTTGTCCTAGTTATTTGCAAGTGGAGGATCTTTTTTTAAAATTATTTCACCCATTTAAGCCTGGTTAGGCTCTAGGCTCACTATTTGTATTGTTTACTCTCAGGGGTTTTAAGACCTCTTTTAATTGAAATATTTAAAATTGCCAATTTTGTTGCAGATTTATCATTTTTGTCACGATTTTTATGTCTAGAAGAAGAAGTGGATGATGAAAAAGTATCGTGGACATGGGACTATCTTTTTGCTAGTGTGAGTACAGAAATGCGCAACGAATGCACGTAGGACGAGGAGCGTGGTGATGGCGATTACGAAAATGAAAATCTAATGAAATAGAGACACTTTGATAGTTTTATATCTTCCTTCGTTATGTTAATATATGTTTGGCTTTCAACTATTTTGATTGAATATGAGGATTATTAACTGCAGAAAAATTTACAAAATTCTGTGCTCTTTTCAATTCAGCCTCTATATAAGATGTTGCAAAAAACGACTATGGAGTGCTTTATAACTTGCAGGATTAGATATGGTAGCTAAAGTAAGTTATTTCTTTTTTTACTTTCCTGTTTTACCTGTCTTGCTCGGTGCTGATAAGAAACGGAATAAATTTGAGAGACCTTGTTAAATGCTTTAAGAAACATTTGTTCTGTTATTAAATTGCTAAATATTAATTTGTAATGTTGGAACAAAATTTTCTATATTCAAGTTAGATTTGTTATTTTTTGAGCAAATTAGTGATTTATTTGCAGCAAATTTTTGCTGAGTAATAGCAACTATATGTTATGAAAGGTTGGTCAACTTTTTTAATCAAAGGGTATTTTTTTACTTAGTATGATACCTATCTAAGCGTCAAGCACTGATGAAGTGTATATTCGAATATTAGTTTACTGGAGCAATATATGAAAAGAATTAAAATTCCATCTAATGAAAGGGGTAAATATATTTGTTTTTACTGCATTGCGATTAGTCTAAACTCATTCATTTGGGCAAAACATGTCAAGATCAAAGAGCACATCTTTGCAAATAGAGTGTTGATGTTTTTTTTTGCGGTCCGAAGAATTAGACAAACAGATAAGAGTCTGATAAAGATGTGCTTGGAGTGACAGGAATTCATTGATATTTTTGTTTTCTCGGTGGTTTTCCCTTTGGTGTAGAAAGATATTTCGACACTCAGATATAGTCCAAAAATTTGTGGTTATCTCAGATTTCTTCGTAAAATGTATTTTAGGCTTAGAGAAAATCGAGCAATCATTTGCTCAACCTATCGGTAAATCAGTGGCATGGGAATTTGCTGAGATCGGTAAAAAAAGTTCTGAGTTTTACATGCTCGAGTTTTTTGTTTACTATAAACTGTTATCAATATCATGGATTTTGGATAAATCTTTCATGTGGAGTGCAGCTGGGAACAATATGGGTTCCTTATATCGCAGTGAACTAATGTCTCTTTGTCAGCTGTTTCTGCATTCTGAGATGGCATACAGCGAAGTAGCAAAACTTGGTGAACTTGGTGTCGTACATTTCATTGATGTGGGTAAACTGGTCATTTTTAGAACATTTAGTTGCATATCAGTCAGTGAGCTTAATGAATTAATTTGGACAGTGATAGAATAAATCTGTTAGATCAAATAAGTGCGATTAGACTTTGAATGCTTTGAATGCTCAGAAACAATTTCGCCAAAACCAAAGTAATACTGGAATGAGGGAATTCTCACTGTCTATTGTAACTTATAACGCTTGCCAAGCTTCCTTGAAGGCCCAATTTCTTTTACTCATTCGCACTGATTTGAGTGAAAATTCCTCATTTCCAGTATGCGAAAGGGAATTGTCTAACCTCTACTGTGGAGTCTGTTGTCCTCACTTCCAACCTATCTGGTAACTTTTCCATTTCCCTTTCTTTGCTGTCTCAATCCCCGAATATCGAATTCTTCTTCGCATATTCGACCTTTCTTGGAAAACCCTTCTTAAACAGTTATCAGGCTTCTCCAATGGAATATCCGTTTCAATTGAAACAAATCAAGTGACCAAATAGTTTTAGCTGTAGTTTATTTCACCGACTGCTTTCATGTCTGTAATTTGACTAAGGAAGTTGTCCACATTTCAGTTGAATTCTGGAATCAGTTCATTCCAAAAACGTTTTGTAAGCGATTTGAAACGATGTGATCTAATGGCACGGAAACTACGTATTATTATTTTCAGTCCACTTCATTTTTATCCATTAAACTATCAGTTATACTGCTGAATCATATGAAATATACCTCAAAAGAATCAAGCAAAATATTTGCTTTCAAGATTACTCAACAATTCTTATTCAATAATTTTCATATAAAACTTCTTCAGTCGTTCATCAACTTAGTCGTAATATTCAAATAAAAATTTAGAGTTTATTGAGAAGCAGATTCTGGGAGATTCCATCCCAATACCGCGACTAAATGCATTTGTTCCTGCGCTATTACCGACAGAAATGAATATGCTTGAAGTACATATGCAAGTGCTCTTAAATTACCGCACATTCAAACTTCTGTGCTAAAATTAGCTTTAAAAAAAGATTACTGCTTTATGTTCAGTTATTTTTTTGATTTGGAAGTCTCAAAACTTGCTTCCTCTCCTCTTTTGGATTAATTTTCAGGCTGAAATTGAAAAAATTGAGGGACAGCTGGTAGAAAATAACAAAAGTATGAAAAATTTGATGGATAATTATGCACAGCTTAACGAATGCATGCAGTGCATTAATAAAATGCAACAAATTCTCACAGATGTATGTGTTTAAGCAGAATAAGATGAAATTTTAACTTTTTTTAAATTTTAACCTCTTTTAATGGAAAAGTTTTTGAGATATTTGAAAGGTATAAACATTTGGTAAAACCGGTAGTAATGAAGCATTCCTAGATTGTTATGCAAGAACAAAAGTTTTATGTCTCTTCAAAAGTTGAAGAGGCATAAAATTTCCGACAAATTTCTAAATTTCTAGAGTCATCAACAACAAGGCAAACAGTCAGTCTTGGGAATAGATCATGAAAATCCAACTTCCGGCATTAGCGCTATTCGTCGCAAATTAACCAATGTGATGATAGGGAGAAAGGATAGCGTAATCTCAAATCGACTACCAAGTATTTTTGCAGGAGAAAAATTAGATGTCAGGTTCGACATAAAAATTTATAACCTAAAGAATTAAGACTATGCGTCTCCTCTCAAATTTTCAATAATTGGCTCCCTTCTTCCATTTCCCGCTGGCTTAATTATACTTCTCATTGCTTTGAATGATTTCGATAACAAACATTTTAACATTTTTGAATTACAGTTTCATTGCCGGAGTTGTGGAACGCTGTCATTCTGTGGCATTAGAACGATTGCTTTGGCGAACATGCGGTTTGAATGTTTTTGTGCGCACTATTACTCTTGATTTCAGCGATGATCCTTTACTTGTACGTCTTTTTAAAAATTTCAGTTAGAACTGAAATTCATTATTTCCCATTTTTCCTTTGGTGATAATAAAATAATTATTTATTGAAAGTAATAAGATTTTTGAATATCAATAATTATTCGTTAATTACATTCCAATAAATTTCATATGCCAATATTTTGTTCAACATGAAAGTGTTTAGAATGACGGTCCACTGAAAGATGTCTTTTTGGTATTCTTTTCTGGTACAGTACTTGGACTACGAGTGAGGAAAATGTGTCAATGGTTAATTTCAGTAAACATTATTAATCATTTGGTATGATTTTTGAATGAGAAATTACGTAAACGAGAGCATTCGATTCCAGCTATCAGGCAAAAATATACGATTATAAAGGTGCTGTAAATGACCGAGCGTTACAATTAACCAATTTATTTCGACGTGTGAGTGAAATTAAATCGGTAATTGAAGAAACACGAAAATATCGTAACACATTGCTCCAAGCAACTGCTTGCAAAGTTCATGAATGGGATATTAAGGTTAGACTTTACCAATTGTTTATTAACCATCCATTATCGCATTGTTTAAAAATGCATTATTTAAAAATATTTCAGTTTATGATAAATTCTGATTTCAAACTATCCTTCCATATATCTATTATAAATTTGATGGAAATTTATTAAAAAAATGCTACAACAATTTTGCAACTCAATCTAAAATCCCAAAAAATAAAATTTTCCCGTTAAAAGAACGTTGACGAAGGCATTAATATTCATTAAAATAAATTTTTATTTTAATTTGGGATAAATGTTGTAGTCATATTTCATAATCCTAAAATCAAAGTTACATTTTCAGTTGCAAAAAATGTCCGCTGTATTTGGAGCGATGAATATGTGCAGTTTTGATATCACTCAAAGATATCTAATTGCTGAATGCTGGATTCCGACCGTTGATGTAGTACATGTTCGAAATAACTTAGATAAGACTGGCATGGTATTCTTATCTATATGAAACCTTTTTTCCTTTGTTATTTATTCCAATAGTAAGCAAATTTAACAAACTGTGGCAAATTAAAAACATACTATGAATTAAATGAAAATTTTTGCAGGAAAAGAATAGCTCTGTACCATTATCTTTCTTGTGCGAAATTGAAACGAATAAAATACCACCAACATATTTTCGTGTCAACAAATTTACGAAAGTTTTTCAAAGCATTGTTAATTCGTACGGTACGGCAACATATCGCGAAATTAATCCAGGTTACCTGTTTTGCTTTATAAACATTTGTGTTTGATACCAATTCACTTCAAACTGTCATGTATTTTTTAGCTCCATGGACAATAATAACATTTCCATTCCTATTCGCGGTAATGTTCGGTGATGCTGGTCACGGATTAATCATGTTTTTTGTTGGCCTTGTATTTATTCTACTCGAAGATAAGATTGAAACCAATGATGAAGTTTGTTGATATATGGAATCCTCAAGTTCCCAACTCAGTTTTTTCAGCTTTAGTTTGGAAAATAAAATTTAATCTAACTTTAGCAATCAAATTTAAATGATTTGAGAGATTCCGTGTGAGAAATTCAAGAATTTATATAAAATGTGATTTACAAAATCTTTTCTTCATCGTTCCAAATATATCGAAACTTTTTTTAAAGATAATGGGAACGTTCTATCGTGGACGTTACATTATTCTTTTGATGGGACTTTTCTCAATTTATACAGGCCTAATCTATAATGATTTCTATTCACGTTCGTTAAATTTGTTCGGAAGCAGTTGGCACAATCCCTACAAGTACTGTCTTCATTTACGTCTATCTTTAATTCTTTAGTAAATGCAAAATTTTGTTTTTTTCTTTGTTCATATATCTATTTTCATATATCTATTTCATATATCTATTTGGAGACCTCCTTCATTAATTAAACAAAATTCACCGTGAAAATTGTTATAACAACTTTCAAATTATTGTAGCACAGAACTTTCAATTTATCATTAACTTAAAACTTATCACAACTCCTACTCATTTAAATATTTTTTTATGGTTTCTTATTACTTTATACATTTATTTATGAATCACTGTGTATTAAGAGTTAACTTGTTCAGCCTTACGCGAAATGAAGAAACTGCGCAGATTGATTTTACATTGCCGCCCCAATATGCCTATGACAGAGACAAAGTATTTTTTTATTTATAATTTGAACCTCTATGCTTTCGAATAGATTTTATTCCACTGCTAATCTAAAAAAATATGCTCCATGGAAACTTATTAAAGATTTTGTAGGGCCCATATGTTTTTGGCTTGGATCCGATTTGGAATCTAGCAGAAAATCGGCTAACATTTACAAATTCAATGAAAATGAAAATATCCATTATTTTTGGGATTATACAGATGACATTTGGTGTCGTCCTGAGTCTTATGAATTTCTTGTTTGTTTCGCTTTTTTTTAAAAAAAATCTGCTATCTGTGTACATTGATTTTTTTGCAAAAAAGTAGCATGAAATGCGACGATCGGAAAGTGTATTAAGTTACTCAAATTAAATTTAGAATTTAACGGTGGAAAGTAATATGCGTAGTTGCAGACATTTTCGATCAGTTATCGATATTTGCTTTACATTTACACCACAAATTTTGTTTCTATCTTCTATACTGATTTATCTGTGTATTCAGGTTAAGTTTATGTTTTTATTAAGATATAGCTTTTATCTATCAAAATATTTTAATCCTATTTTGTGCTGTATATTAACAGATATGATGTCATACTCCTTTTTTAATTCAGATCATAATTAAGTGGATCATGTTCAGCACCGCACCAGGTATTATTTTCGACTTCTTTTATCCAGGATCACACTGTGCTCCATCACTTCTGATCGGGTTAATCAATATGTGCATGCTGAAATCACGCAAGCAAGGCTTCTGGAATCAGTCTTCATCTACCGAAATGGAAAATTGTTATTTGCAGGAGTGGTATCCAAATCAGGTAATAGAGCTGTTACAGTGATACATAGTAAATTACAAATAAATAATGGCATGGTTCTTCAACTTTTTAGATTAATGTCACTTAAATTCATAGATGAAGCAAGAACATACAATAATTCGTGTCATACGATTACAGGGAATAGTTGAAAAAGGCCTTCTCATGTTAGCATTGCTTTGCATACCAGCAATGCTTTTGGTAAAACCTGTTTATCTAAATTTTAAATGCCGGAAAACTGGAGATGACGAAGTTGCCAGTACTGGTACCGGTAAAGAGAAGGTTCGTTCCAAAGCCATCCTACTCATTTCCATTGCATACAAGTTCTAATATAAGCCAATGAATATCCATCGCTTAATTGCTATCTATATTAGACTTCGAGATTAATTAGTTTGGGTTGTTTGTACGGTGCTAAACTTTATTCAAATTAGTTTCAAATCATTTGCTTTTGTCGAATTGTTTACGATTACAGTTCGATTTTATGGATGCTTTGATGTACCAAGCAATTCATACGATTGAATTTACATTGGGTTGTATATCACATACCGCTTCTTATCTTCGCCTTTGGGCACTTTCTCTGGCTCACTCACGTAAGCATTTTGAAATTTTCTACTCCAGTTTCTAAATAATCATTAAATTAGCAAAAATGATGTTGATTCAGTCTTAGCCAGAAAGTTCCAAGAATTGATGGCGAATAATAAATCTTTTATGTCATTTGTAATTCTAGAACTTTCTGAAGTTCTATGGTCAATGGTACTCAGTGTAGCCTTTTCATTTAATGCTTGGTCAAGTGGTCCAATATTGTATCTCATCTTTTGTTTTTATGGAATACTTACATTTGCCATATTGATATTGATGGAGGGACTTTCTACTTTTCTGCATGCGTTGCGACTACATTGGTATCATTTGAGCTATCAAAAATCTAAAAATTTTCAATTTACCTATCATAATTGGTGCTTTTTTCTATATTTAGAATTCTTGTGAATTTAGTTATTTTTTATGAGAATTTAACTACTGTGTATGCTTATCAACGAATTGTATACTCATCTTTTCCCAGGAGACTTTTATTTCAGGGTTGAATTTCAAAGCAAGTTTTACAGTGGTCATGGATATTCATTTAAACCTATTGCATTTACCCAAATGAAATCCTTCACACTTGTCAATAAGAAAAATGACAGTGTGGCCTGTTAATTCATATAAATCTTTTGATTTGATGAAATTGATATCAATTACAAATTTCTGTTCTTATAATAACCTCATCATTTATTATAAAAATACTGCAGTTCAAAATGTTGTAGTGATCGTTGTGACAGTGAAATGAGGAACTGTGCAAGTTAACTTTGCTGTTTTAGATGGTTCTAAAGAAAAATTGAGAGTAAGGGAAGCAACAGAGAGCACATCGTCGATGTTTGAGGAATATGGGGAATAAAAACTGAAAAATATGTAAATGATTGAGAGGTTAAACATCGAAAGTGTCAGAATTAAATTATGCCTTTCAAACATCTAAAAGAAACCAATTTTTATACTTTTCAATAGGAGTGAGTAATACTGATGAGTATTTAAACTTGGAAATTCATAATGAATTATATCATTTGTACTTCTATAATCCGAGGAGTGGTCTTTTTCTGAACGATAGAAGAGGAGTACCATCTGTTGCAGTGAGTTCTCATTTCCAACGTGGTTGAAAATGTCTAGCAGTATTAACGAAGGATTCGAATTAGTCATATCTGACAATATATGATCAGCGAGAAATAAATACGAATTGTATATATATATATATATAT
>JABVXW010000160.1:0-123074 GCA_013365375.1 Litomosoides brasiliensis | reverse complement strand
AAATGAAGAAGGATAAGTGATAAAATTATCATTTGAAATTAATTCAGTCACAATTTCAGAAATGAAACGATCAGATAAACTAACAACTCCCTCCTACCTTTCAATTTCATCAAATTCTTCTCATTTCGATAAATTAAAAGTATTATCGAACAGTTTATTCCCTCTTTCTTTTTTCCTTTTAAATTGATTTTTTTCAAAAATAAAATTTTACATCATTTTTTTCTTCATTACTTCTTTTTTTTATTTACACATTTTGCTGGGCCAAGTTAATTCTCAGTGATTCCAATATATATGTTCATCAAAACAATTTATTTATTGTTTACTTCTTCTACTCGGCAAGGCAAATATTCGTTGGCGCTGATTGCCGACATGAACTGTACCGGTGATTTTTTATACGTTTACCTTTCTTCTTCAAAGTATATTTTTTACTTCCCTTTTTAGGTATGTGTGTATGTGTATGTGTGTGTGTGTGTGTGCGTGTGTGTGTGCGTGTGTGTATGAGTGTGTCTATTCTTTTGAATTGTTGTTTTTTTTCCTCTTTTTTTTGTTTTTACTATTGTTATTTCAAATATGTACGATTAATTGATTGTTCCATTCAAATTTTCAATTTTTATTATGAAAATTAATTTTTGCAAAAAAAGGCAATTTGATTATTTATAGCTAATTTTTTTTTATTTTCATATATTTCAATATTTATTAGGCAAACTTATATGTGAATTTAATCGATTTTTCCGTTTTTTTTTTCGATTCTTAGAGAATTGTAGAAAAAAACAGCGAGCAGAATTAAGTGAAAATTTGTTAAATTCTTTAAATTATCACTATCATTTAATTTTAATTCAGCAGTAATGCAGCAGCATAACATAAATTTTGCTAATTCATAAAGAGTGAAATTGATTTCCTATCTCGATTCGTCTGGATATCATTCATAATGGTTTACTGATAAGGCCATATCTTTATCATTTTCTTTTCAGCAATAATTTCCTCCTACATTTTGCATACAACTCCTCCTGACTTCCCTATCAGTTTTTTTTCCACAGTTGTTTGTAAACAAAGGGAAAGAAAGAGAGAGAAAGAAAGAAAGAAAGAAAGAAGGGAAATTTTCAGAAGTCAAGAATTTTGTATTGAAATAATAGCTATAATTGCTATCATTTTTTTTAAAAGAAAGCAAAAAAAACGTTTGGGGTATTTTACGGTTCGGCTTTTTTTTGAAAAATCCAGTTAATTGACTTTTGATTTTCATTTCTTTTTTTGTTCCTTTCTTTTTCCGAATTTTTTTTAAAGATATTATCACTTCGAAGAGTCTGCACTATTATTAGAATCCAAATTTTTAGTGCTAAATTCAGAAAAATTTCATTTCTGAAAAAAAAAGTTTTATTTTTTTTTGACTTCATTAACCATATTTTCCCAATGCATTTCCGGTTTTGTGCTTTTATTTCTCAAATGTGAAATATTAGTGATAGCAATTCAAAATTTCCTATGCAGTAATTAGCAATAAAGAAAATCAATTTCGATTTTTTTTTCTTTAGTGGAAAGGTTATATTAATTAATTTTTCGATATGCAAATTATCAATTTTTTTTGCCAAAAATTACTAATTTTTTTGCATTTTTTAAATTAAAGAAATCCCTTTTGTCGTGTAATTTTTTTTTCATTTTTTTTTTAAAAAAATTGTATGAGTCGTTTATTCTCTTTTTTCTGTTTGTATATACCTCGTTGTTGATGGTGTTTTTTTTTGATTTTTTTATATTTCTCAAAAAAAAATTTTTTTTTTAAATTGTGCTGTAAATTTTAACACACATTTATGAAGTCTTAATTTTTACCACTTGTATGATGTTACTGTCACAATTCTTGCATAACTTTTTTATTTCCTTTTTCTCTCCCTCTCTCTCTCTCTCTCTCTGTTGCTGGTTTTTGTTTTATTTTTAGGAAGATATGGTTATGAATGAATTTTTTCTTTTTATTTTAAATTTGTATTTAGGCACGTACATTAAGGTAATTTGCGAGAAGTCTTTTTTTCATCGATTAAAAAGTAAATGCAACAAAATAATTACATTAAAATTTTTTTCTTCATTTTTTACTATTTGAGTGGTGTGCCTTTTACATTATATTTTGATAGGATTATTGATTGAAAATTAGCAAATTCGAAATTTCAATACTGTCATTTTCCTTCCCATTTTCCAGCTTAATCTCCTAGGATGCTATATTTTTCACTGCTTATCAGTTTTTTTTTCTGTCCTTATCAATTTAATTTTTATCAAAAATTTTTTGTTTTCTCTTTTTAACTCTTACCGGTGCTGTCCGATAAACAGGTCATAACTTCCCGAGTTTTCCCTTCTTGCTTTTTTCATGCTTACAACTATGAAATAATGAAAATTCGCAGTGTAAGAATTGCTTACCTAAATTTTGCCTATTTTGCAAATTAAAATGAATTTATCAAAAATTGAATTTTAATTGTTTTTACCGTACTATGCCACTGTTAATGATACATTATGTTTCAGGCAAAAAAAAATTTTGAAGCTTAAAAAAAATCTTACTGTTGGTGTAAAAGATTGTTTGTTACTGTTATATTGAAAAGTACCGGTTACTGTTTCTCTCTCTCTCTCTCTCTTTTTCTCTCACTGAAAATGATTTTTCTTGAATGATTTTAAAAAAGTTTTTTTTTTCTTGAATTCTTCATCAACTATAATTTGCTACGATGACAAAATTAGATGTTCTTTGTGTGTTTTTTCTTAATTTCTGTTGCTGTCTTTTTTCATAAACGAAGGAGCTAATATTGCTGTTTTGTTTAATAAATTTGAATTTTTATTTTAAAATGAAATAAAATGTTTGTTGTTTTTTGTTTTTCAAAGAGACACAGTAAACTTTTGGGACGAAAAAAATACCATCAATTGAAATGGAATTGAAAAGAAATGAGAATTTTCGGGTCAACAAAATATTAGTTGGACGAAAATTAAAGTATATATTTAACTTATAATAATTATAATAATTACGTTTAATTAACTTCGTATAAACTGAGTATTCACGTTTTGCTAGAATTTACATATTTATTATCATCACTTTAATCATTCTAAAAAGTTGCAATTCCGATACCCGCAACATTTCACGACTGTCTAGTAAGACGTTAATTTTAAAATCCCGATGGTGTCATAGGTGATAATTTAAATTGCCGTAGTTACGTTTAATTAACTGCATACATTCAGCACGTATAATTTACACGTAATTGCTACGATTTTCATATTTATATCTAGTCGCAAGATCGATGCTTGATCTGTCCACCCAATTAACTATCCGGTTTGGTTGCTTAGAATTATATCAGGTTGATTAAACTTCCATGTTCAAATTACTACGATGATAAATTTTGAACTGATAAGAACGATACTTATCACAGATATGGGCATATCAATCATAAATTATATCGTTCAGTACTAAATCGTTGGCTTCATGCACACCTAAACTTACTTTTTTTGGCCAATTCACAATCCGGCAAGCAAAAATATCCGGATTCACAATCAATATTAAAATATCAGCACTTAGATTATACCACTGTTTATGGTAGCAAATCATCCAATGACCACAATGTGAATCTTGCGAACACTTATCGCGTAACACAGCTACGATAAGAATTTCAGGTTGTACAGAGAAAAGAATTTTCGGTAAATATGATAGGTATCTGTTAAACCTAGTCGTTTATCACTTTTATGATATCATTTTAATCTTTTATACACATTTCATTAATTGTATGCTAGCTAAGTAACCTTTTGCGAAATATAATTCAACACGAATCGATGTACCAAATAGTTGCGGTCGAGTGTATTCCGTGTAAACCGTAAGTTCCATTGAAAATCTGCCGACGTAAATTATGTTTATTGATAAATAGACTTATTTCATCAGCAGAGCTATAAACTAATATTAAAACGAAGTAATAATTGCAACTGTTATATACAGTAAAAGTTGTCTGAACGGTATCGATATGTTAAAGAATTTGAATTAAAAATTAGGATGATAACTGATATCCTAGCAAAAATTGGTAGGACTACGTCAAAATTTTAGATTTTAACAAATTAAATTGATTGAATTTTATATTTGTAACATTAAATTTTTAAATTCTAAATGTGACTTGCCTGTATTCATTCGTATCCGAGTGCTACTAGTTGTTGCTGCATTTTTTGATAACTGTTACTTGCCGTTTTCAATTTTGGCTATAAAAATTGATAAATCGATTTTGTTTAAATTTCATTTAAACTCGTAAAAAAAGTTCTAAAAATTTTTGCAAAAACATTGCTAAATAATTTAGTTGAACAAAAATATTTTCAAACAAACAATTTTAAAGATTATCGGTTTTGCGTTTGGTTGATGAGAAGCCGTTGCAGTTGCTGTTGTAATTGTTGTTGTTGGAGTTACAATTAAAAGGATATGAATTCCGAAAATCTGAGAAATTATTGGTCGTTAGCTTAATATTAGGAAATAATTCCCCGAAATAGAAGTTTGAAATTTCCATAAAAATGGATTTCACTGAAAAGGAATGTCTCTGATCATATTTTCATGACATTTTTAATATTATTCAATTTAAATGCGCTACAATTCAAACAGCTGAAATGAAAGTAATAGAAGAAGTTACAGTATTGTATTTGAAGAGATGAACTAAACGAGAACATTTCACGTAAGTTAGAGTATTACCAAATAATACTGTGAAATATAATTGAGATAAGTTTTAGTCCAAATGTTTTATTATTAATAATTTTATTTCAAATTCAAATATTATTACTATTTCATATACCTCCTTGTGGTAGGTGTATTCGCCATTGGCCGATACAACGATTCTGATATATCTGATTTTTTTTGCTCTTTCTTACTCATCGATGAGTCTGAAATATTTTTATGTTGCAAAAATTATATGAAAATTATAAAAATCAAAGGATACTATTCAAAATGTCAAAAATCAAATTTTTGAATTTGAAAATCCTAACCAAAAAAGAAGTTCAGCACCTGTGTCACAGGTGAAATTTCTAAAATTTAAAAAAAAATTAAAATATGATTAATATTCTGTTTCTTCGTTAATATTTATGAAATATTACATTACAGTAAAATGTTTTCAAATGATCTCAACTTAGAATTAATTAATTCTACTAAACGTAGTAATATAGTAAGTAGCATTTGCTATGTCATATGAAAAGAGGAAAGAATTGTCATATTTATTCTTCGCATCCAAATTTTGTCCAAAATTACTAAATGACAACAAAATTGATAATGCTAAATCAGTGCCAACTATCAAAATGCATGTATTGATTAGTTTAATGATTTAATCAGATGAAGTTTGATCAATCGATAATGCTATCTCTTAGTACTATGCTCAGTTAAAATAATAAATATTATTGTATTAGAATTGTCTTAAATTAAACTTAACAATCAAAATAAAAAAATAAAATAAATGAAAGGGAAAACAAACAAACAAACGAATAAATACTGAACCATTCACCGTCTGTTGCGACAATTTTTATTTTCAAACGACGACAAGAAAGAATTAGAAAATAGTGGACTTACCTTTCCTTTCATCCTTCCTCCTTCCCTCCCCGCTTTCTTCTCACTGTCCACTTACCTTTTAACTTATCGGTCATCTTCCCACATTTATGCATTTATCCATCCAATGCTCGCTCGATCTATATCTTTTTTCTTTTCATCTCTCTTCGCTAGAAATTTCCTCTCTCTAAAAGTTTGCAATTAATTTATCGAAAATTCTCTCTTCCAAATAACTAATTATTCAACAGCTATTTTTATTTTTTGCTTTTATTTACTTGCACAAAATATAATTGATATCCGATGGTGGAATTTCATTTTCATTGAAATATGCTATGATTTTTAGCAAAAATTCTATTTTTTGATTTTTGAAAATTGTTTCGCTTTTTTTTTTCAAAATTTATTTAAAATAATTTTATTTAATAGTCCTCTAAATTAATTGGCTATTTTTAATGTTATCAAAATACCTCCTCATATCATCGGACGCGCTATCAATTGATATTTAAACTATGAAATTCGACTTAATCTCATTAGAAAGAGATACTCAAGTAACCGTAGATTGCTTTAAAGCCTAAACAATAGTTTTTCTCATTCACTCTAAAATTCTATCACTTATCTTTTCATTATCAGTTAAATAATTGGCCAATCATTTCAGTTAAATTAACAGTCAAATTACGGTTAATTATACATCAATTCCTCATGTAATTATTGCAACATTTATTTTTTCCTATCAATTTAATTCAAAAAAAAATCAAAAATTTTAAGGATTTCCACTAAGATGTACTTAATTCAGGTTAAATTGAAATTAATTGGAAATTTGATTAAGTGAAGTAGGATTAGGAAGGATTTTAAACAATAAAAAACTAACGTACGTACGCAAAAGATGTTCGTAACAAACAATAAAGTAAATTTTAGGAAGCCGGAAAAGCTCATCTTCTTGATTACATGTACCTGACGTTATTCATGACGGATGCACTGAGAAAATTGCAGTGGAATTTATGATTGTTATGTAAAATCAATATGCATACACTTATGACCTTTAACCTTTCTCTACGTCTACTACTCAAATTAGTGATCGATGCTTGATCGCAGTAGCCAAGCGGGAGAGGATAAATCGGTCAGCTGTGATTAAAGGATGAAAAGGCGAAAAAAGGGAACGATGAAAATATTAATCCAATTGGTAAGTTCCTTCTCATTGTCATTTAACATTTTACAACTTTTCTTTTTAAATCTTTGGGTTTAATTTAATTTATAATATGAATTTAGTAAACGTTTGCAATTAATCATTCAAATATATTTATTACTTAATCAGTTTAGTCATAATTTCGTTTGAAATAAGGCATCGGATGACGTGTTTGCGTGGATTTTATGTGATATGATTTGTTGGTGTAGTATGGATTGGTAATTAGCAAATTTGATCGTTCAGTGCTTGACGATGGTGGTAGAGTGATTTGTTCATCATAAGTGCCGCAAGTCTGAAATTAACTCTTAATTAATCTAAAATTAAATTCGATGTGAATTTAAAATTGTCTGAGACTTTAGATTAACTAAGTTAGTTCTGTTGATGATTAGTGTTTAATTATAGTAAAAGAGATTATTGTAATGAAACTGACACCTACCACTTTCCTCTTTTCACAGAGCCAATGAATTCCGTGGATCGCAATGATTACAAGAGAGATAAAAGCAGTTATTAGCAGTAGTAGTATCAGTGCTTTACTCCAAAATCCTAAAATTCCACGACAATTTCAGGATTAGTTTGAATTAACGACTATAAACGAATTGTTTCCGACTCGGAAAAGGGGGGGGGTAATACCTTTCACTACGGATAAACATTATCTGTAGTAAGATCTGTGACCGGAATACCGTATTGCCTTGAAAAGTGGAAAAGATGATAGAGAGCAGTAAATATCCAAACAAAAAAGCGCATTCATTTAGTAGCTTTAAGTAAATTCCATCAAAGATTAAGGTTGCTTATATGAAAAAAGCCTAAAATAGTCTCATATTCTCTATGTAAGTGTTTTACGTTACTTCGTATAAGTTAACTACTTACTGCTAAATTTATCAAAATTCAAAAATATGAACGTATAATGTTAATTTGCTATCCTTTGATTGAATATGATGGCAGTAATTATTTAATTATTAAAATTTAAAAATCAAACTTTTATCATTTTTTTCTTCTCTTTTCTCTTCTTCCTTAATTTCAGTCGGACCAAAATGATACTGAATACGATTAATCTTATCATCATTTCCATTCCAATTGAATAAGTATGATGTACGAAGCATACAGATAAATTCATAAATATAATTTAAAAAATACGAAATTCCATTATTCGAAATCGAATTCTCATTTTTTCCGAAATTATTTGATCCAACCGTTTGATCGTTTTCAAAGCAAAGAAGTAAAATTTTGAAATCCATATGATTTAAACTTGCATCCAAAACCATTCCATCACATTGATCCTTCTGTATTAAAAAGTCTTGACTGCACCGATATAGAAAGACAGAAAAATGGAAAGGTTAAAGGTTAGCATGTATTATTAGTTAGAAGAAACTTTAGCTTCCAAAATTGCATATCCTTCTTTTCTCAGCAAATATTATATCTCCTAAGCTTTCTGCAGTTTTTCATAAATTTCGAGCAAACATTTCTAAAATTGCATATTCTACTCTTTCGAGAATATTTCTAACAAATATTTATGTTTCCTAATTTTTCTTGCAACAGTTCGTTATCACACATCACTGATCATATCTGACCCATTTCCATATCATTTAAAATTTGCAAATGATAACATCAAAGCACTCACCGAAATGACAATATTCTTAAGGATAATGCTAAATTGTTTATGTGATTTTGTCAAATTAGTTAGTGAACGAAGTGAACTATTTTGTGTGATTGTTATTGATTGCTTATCAGTGATAATCGCTTTCATTCTTTCACCTCTTTCCTTGCATATTTTCAACTCATCCAGGAATATTTGCACTTTCTCTTCCTGAAAGCCAATTATTCGTTTAGAAGTAAATTGAAGTTTCATCCATTAATTAAGCTAATAAACAAGTAATCCATAACAATTGCAATGAAAGAGAGAGAGAGAGAGAGAGAGATTGAGTTGATTGATTGAGTAGGTAATTTGTAAAAGATTCCTCTTCTGATAAAGTCAAATAAGTACGCATAATATCTTCTCATTGTTCCACTCTCTCATTTTAGGTTCTATTTTAAAGCGTATTTGACACTATCATTTTTCACCTTTCAAAATTATCATTTCCTATATATAATTCATATGTTTTGTTATTGAAAATTTTTGTTACTTACGTCAATTTCACGCACTAATTTGCCGGAAATCACTGACGTTCGTGCTATGGTATTAACCGTTTGAAAAATTAGCAGAAATGCAACAACCAACCGGCAATGCATTATTAAAAAAGTAATGTTTTACTTATTATTATTTCTGATAATTTATAAAAGGAATGATTTTACTAATTTAAATATTGCATGCATTTAGCACATTGGTTGTTACTTACGTCAATTTCACGCACTAATTGATTGGTAATGATTTCTGCCATTTAATTTTAATCAATCAAAGTATTCGTTTAAATTGACGCAAATTTAAATGCAAGTATAACATTCGAAAAGTATTGTTAAAATTTGATAATAAAAAAAATTTCCATATCACATTGGCATAATAAAATTTACTGACTAATAATCAAATTATTTGCTAATCTGATTAGATGTGTCGATAATACTGATAACGATAAGCAGTAATACAGCATTTATTCGTAGAACATAATTTTTCACTTTGAGAAATTAAACTTTGTTGCTTTAATATTAATAGGGAAAATACAAACAACAACAACAACAACAACAACAATAACAACAATAACAAAAACAACAACAACAACAGCTGCTACTTCAATTTACCGGTCTTTAATGCTTGATTGATAAGATCACTTACAAATTACCATCACTAAGTTTTGCAGAAGAATAACCGGTTATCATGCATGAATAATTTAAGAAGAAAATTTGTCAACGAATTTAAATGTAATTTGTTTTTCATTTTCCTTTTTATAGTACTAGCAGTTTGTTTTTAATAAAAAATACTCTTAAAAAAAGAAATTAAAAAATAGCAAAAATTACTTTATTACTAATTAATTACTCGTTGATACATTTTATTTTAATATTTAACAGAATGTACACTTTTAATTTATTAATTAATCGAAATTATGAACGCTGTATGTCTCTATGCATGCATATTAATTTTAAAGTTATCACAAAAAATTTTGAATTAATTATAGTTTGAACGCTTACATTATTTATTGAAATATTTTAGATAAATATTCGCTGCGATCAATGTGAACTGCAAGAAAACATTCGGTAAAATTCTAAATTTAAAAAAAATTTTTTTTGTCTTGCATGATGCTATGGGAAAAATATGAAAAAAATGGTTTTCTCAGTGAAGCAGAACTGCGTAGTTTTCAAAAGTAATTTTTGTAGCACAAGTGGGGTGTGCATTACTTTGACATTTTGAATTTAAGACTAAGCTAGATAAGTAATATTAGCAGGAAGTCTTAGTTTGTTTATTCTCTCTCCCTCACTTCTTACTTCTTCCATTTTTACTTGGTAGCTGTTATTATTTACTTTCATAATCCTAAAGTTATAATTTAATATTAGTGAAGCAGGGAAAATTTAAAATATTTGACAAATTAATTTTCAAAATATTTTTATTTTTCTTGTTATTCGTCACTCGTTTTTGCACTTCTTCCTAACTGCACTCTTTCCTCTTCTCTTCCTTCTCTCTCTCTCTCTCTCTCTCTCTCTCTTACTCAAAATAAATGTCATCAGAAAATAACTAACAATGTCATGAATGATTTATGTTTGCCGTGAAAAAAAAATTTTTTTTCACGCAAAAAAAAGGAGAAAAGTGTGAAGTGGCAAATTTTTTGAGTTCAAAAAAATCTTTTTAAAAAAAAAAAATTTCAACTTTAACGAGTGCAGTCGTAAATGGTAAGTGTTAGAGTGTATAAAACGAAACAAACAAAACAAAAAGTAAAGAAAAAAACAAAAGACTATTGCCGAATGACAAATTTAATTGCCAAAAAAAAACTGATTTGAAAATTTGATAAAATTCAAGGAAGTAAAAAATAGCTGATAAAAGTAGAAAGAAAGGGTAATTTATTTTCTTCCTTTGAAGAAGTGGTAAATGGCGAAATTCAAAAGAAACGTTACAATGAATTTGTATTAATTTTTTTTTCTTTTTTACACTCTTCTCCTCCTCCATCTTTTCCTATTTCATATTTATTTGTTCCTTAGTTTTTTTTTTTTTTTTTTTTTTTGTAAAAGGCAAGGTGACGTCTGTTAGTTTTTCATTTTACCATTCTCATTTGTCCTTTTGAAGATTTTGCGTTTCATACTGCCTGGTACAATCGACCTACAATTATCCGCCAAACGCTATAGGACGTATTATTTATCATTGTTCTCATCCGCTACCACACTGATAGTTATCATTTGCTCCACCCTTCCTTCCTTATCAGTTCATTTCTCTCTTCTCTGCTCATGCGATCAATCGTAGTAGTAGTTTTGCATGTGAATTTTATCATTGAATATTTTAATAAACAAATATATTTCATTTGTTAGTTAAATTCAATTTTACTTTAATTCATTTCATTTGAAACAATTTTGCACTTTTTCGTTATTTTCATTTTTTTTTCGATATTATTATTTTAAGGGAAAAAAAAATTTTTTTTTTAGCACTCATTTAATGCATTCAACATTGACACAAATTTACGCTCAAATTCATTCTGCGCCACTTAATGAGGAATGATAATATTTATCAAACTGATCAATTTACTTATCACAATGTTATCATTTTCATCAGTCGACCTATTTCATTGCACTAAATTACTTTCCATTTCATTCCATTTCTAACATATCAGAAACGAATGACACGCAGGTAATATTTAAAATTTTTAATTGAAAAATATAAATTAATTTTAAATGATTCCAAATAAGAAATGTAAATAACGAAAGACATAAGTATAAAAATCAGATATTTAATATTTATTAAATAATCGTAACCATTAAATATTATTATATATGTTTTTTTCTGATCGATAGTTTACATCACTTCTTAAATTCAACAAAATTAGAATATACAGTTAAAACTAATTAAAATAAGCAATTGTATTGACTGTTCATAAATTAGTTATTAAATTAGTAAGAGGAGGAGGGAATGAAAAATGAAAAGGATGTGAAGTGAATAGAAGATATATATATGTACATTTAGCAACCTATAAACTAAAACTGAAAATAGGTCATTAGCGGAAAAAAAGGAAAGAATTCGATAAAATTTTACTTCATAATTAATTGTACTAAAATTGAAAGTGTCGTAAGAACTGAAATACCGAAATAATTAAATGATAAAAATGAATGTTACAGTGAAAACAATTGCAATTCTCATTTTCTATGCAATGAAAATTAGAAAATAGGAATAATAATTGCAAATTTTATTTGTATAAAATTACCTAAAATTTACTAAATTTTCAAAATTACAATAACTATACGGATGAATTCACTAAATTGTGCTAAATATCGATTTGGATAAATTTAAAAAAAAAGAAATGGTAGAATTGATCCGATATATGATATCATTGGATTCATTGTTACATTTTACCGTTGCATAAAAATGAATACGAAAAAAAAACGACCAAAATTTTGTCTTTTCAATAATTTTGTTTAAACAGTAGTTTTGTAAAAAAAAAAAAAAAAACAGTAGTTTTGTTTAATTTTACCGGTTCTCTTTTATCTTATTGCTCTTAAAAAAGAAGGAAGGAAGGAAGGAGGAAACATCGTTAAACACAATCAATCAAAAATTCGTATTTCAATTATTGAATGAGAATATTTGACGTCTATTGAGGAACATCAAGAAAAAGGTAATCATTTCATTTTACGCCGCAAGTTAAATTTTCACCTTTGTTTTTTTCTTGCGAAAAATACACCAATACGTTGAGAATGGAATAAAATATTCTCTGATCTCTCTCTCTCTCTCTTTTTTTTTTATTACTAAAAAATTTCTTTAAATACTAAATTCATTCCATTATCTTTTTTCATCAATCAATTTGCTCATTTTCATTTCCATTCTTGTTTTCCATAAATTGCTAAATTATATAAAATGCCTAATGAACTAGAACGATGATGATAGTGATGATGGTGATGATGATGATGATGATGATGATGATAGTGATGATGATGATGATGAAAGATTGATGAGGAATAAAATTAAATGATTTCATTTTGTTATCAAATTTAACTATGTAAGATAGGATTGATTATTTAGAAACGAAAAATATCAATTAAATATTATTTATGATTAATTTAATCAGATTAGTAGTAAAAGATTATTTAAATTATGAATTTAAAAAATTTTTTTTAATTAAAGATTTTACGATATGGTTATGTGGATTTTGATAGATGTTATCATCATAGTAGCAGCATTTATCATTTTGCTAATTGCATTCGTTATCATTTTCTCCGCCTTATACTTCCCATATCCACACGATATTTGCGATCGATGGAAATTAGTTTGTATGGATGCACTGCTACGTCTAAGTAACGAATTTCTCGTAAGTATTTTCTCTCTTTTTTTTTAAATAAAATTAAACTTTCAAAATTATATTATTTTAAAAGAGTGCAGTACTATTTGAACAGTACAAAACATCAGATGCCATCATTAGATTGCCCGCTCCAATCGTGTAAATACAACGGCATGTATGTATATGCGTATCTGTCTAGGTTGCGTGTCCGTATGCGCATACGTGTGTGTTTGTGCGCGTGTGTGTCTGAATCTGTACATGTGTCTCTGTATGTACGCTTGTGTCTGCACTGTGTGATCATGTGTGTGTCTACACGTATATGTATGTAAGTACATACATAATGCGTGTACGCGTGTATGTATGCATACGTGTATATGCATATATGCATGTACGTGTATGTTTGTGTATGTGTGTGTGCATGCATATTTGTGTGTGTGTGTTGTTAAAATTATCAAAAACTTGTTTATAAATATTTGTTTATTTACTAATTTCAAAATTCGTTAACAATAAATATGATCGGATAAATTTGTTTGTCACTGATAAGAAGGACTATATCAGAATTATATTTGCACAACAAGCATATTATCAATTTTCTTATCATATCAAATGTTAATTACTCAAATTACAGGGTGAAATAGTACATTTCTTATTCGGTCCACGTTATCGAAATACCTTAACACGTGTGATCTTTGCCGTTCCTCGTCTATTTCATCTTTTTTCGCCTCCTTTGTTAATTATTCGAAATGAAATAATTGCTAATATCAAAGTTCGTGTTTATTACCCCAAAAAACGACGTAGTAACGCAATGATATTGTACTTGCACGGTGGTGGTTGGACAACGTTAAAACCTGGTAATTAATTAGTTGTAATTATTTATTACAATAAATGTCTGCTGCAGTGGTTGTTGTAATTTTTAGTAGGAATTTAAATAATAATAATAACTAAATAGTAAATAACAACAATATAATAATAATAATAATAATAATAAATTGATATTTTTTCAAAAAAATTTATTTGTTAATAGAAAAAAAAGAAGAAAGTATGTAAAATTTTTAAAAGTATTGGAAATTTAAATTAATAAAATATGAAAATTTTAATGAAAATAATATTTTCAGTTGATTACGATGATTTAATATCTTATTTTATAAAACATCTTGAGATGCTTATCATTTCTGTTGATTATCGTCGATCGCCAGAATATCTCTATCCAATTCCAATCGATGATTGCGATTCAGTTTATCGTGAGCTTGTCACCATCGATTACAAAAGATATGGCATTGATCCGACGCTAATCTTTGTAATGGGTGATAGCGCTGGTGGTAATTTAACTGCAGTTTTAGCGCAACGACAACTGAGAGCAAAATTTCAGAAGCCAAAAGTAAGAATAATTTTAAAAAAGTTAGAATAACTCTGCTAGCTTTATACAAGTAATTAACCTTATATTTGTTAACCTTATTAACCTTATATTAACCTTATTAACCTTATATTTGAAATTTTATTCATTTTCTATTTGAACATTCGACAACTTTCAATTCCATTTCATACTTCCAAGTAGCAAATTTTAATTTAACTCAAATTATTCTTACAAAGTTTCTTTTTTTTATCCAAATTTGTTAACAAAATAGCACTATCAATTTAATTGAAAAATATCACAAACAATAAAATTTACTCGTTTCTTCATTTATAATTTCATTTTTCAAAAAAAAAAAATTCTTCCATTTCAGTCACAAATTTTAATTTATCCAGCAATACATCCATTTGATTTCCAATCACCATCTTATCAACAGTATCGTAAATTCTTTCCTGGTTGTTCAATGCTTAATCCACGAATGATGGCTCAGTGGTACTTACATTATTTAGGTATTCCGGTTACTCGTGAGAATACACAGAAATTACTTCAAAATCAGCATATTCGAAGGTATACCAAATCATAAAGCAATTTTTGTCAATTTATTAATATTATTAATATGCAAAAAAAAACATATTTTATTTTTAAAAAATTTAAAATGTTTTCTTTAAATGTATTGTTATGACAGAATTAATTTTTAGGGAAGGAAAACGAACTGATAAACTACGATTTATCATTGGACACAATTTACTACCAATTAATTTCATCGATGAAACATATGAGAAGTATGAAGTGAAATCGGAGGATAGCTATGTAAGTGTTTGATAATTTGATAATTTTACGTTTTCAGATATTTTCATTTCATTTAGTAAGGCATTTACACCCTGCAAAAAGACGAACATTTTTTCATAATTTTTCCAAAAATATGCAAAAACATATTGGTAAGAAATAAAAATTAAAATAATGCAAATATGTTGTCGAATTTGTTAAATTATTTTTTCAACATTTTCGTTGAATTTACTGTTTTGGTTATTTATTGTAGTATTGTTGTACCTATTTTCTTTATTATATGAATTTTATTTAAATTAATTAGGAATTAAAAAGGCTGAAAAATAGCGGTTTACATGGGAGAAAAAAAAACACCTAATATTTTGCTTACTTGTTCAAATACTTTTAAAAAAATAAATATATTTGAAAGTTAAAAAGTTTTATTTCTTACTTTCAAACATTTTTAAGGAAATTGTAAAGACATTTGCTTCATTAAGAGCTTTTAAAAATTTATTAAAAATTTAAATTCTAATGCACCGTTAATTGAATTTATATATAAAAATAAAAAGAAAAAATTATTTGTCATTTTCAATTTTTTCTTATTTATTTATCGTACCGATTAATTTCAGCTCTGTGACGTGTTTTCAAAATACATCTACGATCCTAATCTTGCACCTATTACGGGTACAAATTTAGAAGGCCTTAGTGATGCAATGATTATCACGGCAGGATATGATATTCTCCGTGATGAAGGCGCATTATACGTACGACTACTAAAATCTTTTAATGTATCAGTTTGCTGGAAGCATTACTGCCACTCATATCATGGATTCCTCAATATGCCATTTAGCAGCCATAAAAAGAAAGTGTTACGTGATATTATTGATTATATCCAATTAAAATTACGTGAAAATTTATAGAAAATAAAAATTGCAATTTTCCCAATGAAATACATTTGTTACAAACAAATATACTTTGTAGAAAATTCTTTCACAAAAATATTCCTTAAATAACTTAACAATTAACAAAAAATTTATCCTGAAATGATAAATTTTCTCCTTCTCCTCTATTTACTTCATTTTTTTTAAATTAAAGCATTTCATAATTTTACCTTTACCTCTTCATTTGCCATTTTATTTTTCTTTTCTTTTTTTCTTATTTTTTAAAAAAATGTAATTACAGTAAAACAATAAAATAATTGTCGTTTATTGTCATAAAAAAAACCCTTTCTTTTTTTTATATCGTTTAAGCTTAATTTCAAGTATTCAAGTAATGAAGTTTGCAGCGGCAGAATATGGAAAGAAGGAAAGGAAGAAAAAAAACAATTGACAATTTGTCGTGTCAATATCTTTCTTTCATTTTATTTACTTTATAAATTCTTTTAAGCTGACAAATATGACATGTGTGAACAGGTGACCTAGCCACCTTGCGATGGTTCTGATATTAATTGTTGTTGGTTTGTGTGCAGGTACACCTGATGTGTAAAATAGGCAAATGAATTTTTGTAAAATTATTTTTCTTCTTCAACATTGCAACAATCACTAAATGTGAAAAAGAAAAAAATAAAATAAAAAAGTAGAAGAGAGAAGAAAAGAAAGAACAACGTTGAAAAAAAAATTAGGCACTCATTTTTCAGTATTATTAATTATTTGCTATCAAATCAAATTATCTTATTCATTAATTGATTGGCATTAAAAATTCATACAAAAAAAAATTTGCATGTTATCAAAAAAGTTTAAAATAAATTAATTTAAATGATGAATAATTATTTGTATTTTTGCTGTAAACCTGAACGGTATATTTTGTATATTTGCATCATGGAGTGCAATACAATAACAGGTTAGCCTGTCTGGTCTAAGTGAAATGTAGACTTGTACGATAAATTAGTCTATTTATTCTAAGAGATAATATAAAATAGTAGGACAAGTTAGTCTGTCTGTCCTCGATGATAATGTCGAATTGTATGATAGGTTAGTCGGTGTGTCCTAAGTAATAAGATAAGCTCACGTACGTTTACTATTAGTAGCTCATAATTTTTATCCATGTATAATTAGATTGTTTCTAGTCTAAAATTATTTTGCTATTCTATTTCAATTATTAAATAACAATAATTAGATCAATTTTGATGTGTAACAATTTATTTTATTTGGATGATTAAATATTTGATATTTAACTATTTGATATTTTTAAGATTTAATATTTCTAATTTATATTCGATATTAAATATTTAATATTTTTGAGATTTAATATTTCTAATTTTTTAACTGGGCCTGTTTGCAATACCTGTATAATTTAAAAAAATTGCTACAAAAAATTGTCTTAAATAAAATGAGGTAAAAATGTTAGCTGCATCGATAATTCAGAAATAACTACTACAAATTTTTGACTTTCTTCATGAAAATTTTAAAAATTAAATTAATTTTATTTCGAAATTAAAAAAAAATAAACATTTTAAAATTTGAATATTCCATTTGTAAGGATTTGTTTCGTTATCATTGTGTTGGT
Source organism: Litomosoides brasiliensis (assembly GCA_013365375.1). Taxonomy (NCBI): domain Eukaryota; kingdom Metazoa; phylum Nematoda; class Chromadorea; order Rhabditida; family Onchocercidae; genus Litomosoides; species Litomosoides brasiliensis. Next base: position 105,360 of record JABVXW010000160.1, on the reverse strand, counting down.
TCATATCAACGATAATTGTTTGGATTTGCAAAAGTGGCAAACGTCGAAGAGAGCACTTAGAAGCTTTAGCACACCGAAGGAAAATGGCTGAATTGGAACAGTTGCGACGATTGCGCAGTAGCGAAGGTTTGAGTTTTCATTTGATTCCTTATTTTTTTTAAAAATTTTTCACGTCACGCATGAAAAAAATGCGTCATAAATGTGCTATGGCAATTTTAATTGACAACTAAATTGAATTAATTAATTAAAAAGTTCATAGAAATTGAGCAAATTTGCTATTCCATTCTAATATCAGTGTTGGGTTTTTTATCTGTTCAATACAATGATAATTCAGTGCTCTTATCAGTATGCCTATTTCAATTTCTGATTTTTTTGCTGTTACAGTACTCCTATGGTCAATTGTGTTGTAAATGAGGAATTAATAAAATTGTTTTTTTTTAAAATATTTCTGTCATTCTTTCCTTTGACCGAATTTGTCGCTCAGTGGAAATGTTTTGTTTCTTTCTTTCTTGCATTCCTCTTCTTTTGCACTGATAAAATTTCCGATTATTTTCTTCTATTCGCAGACCTGTTTCTAACTTCTGCTTTTACAAATATCAAATTTTATTTTTAAAACACAAAATACAACTAATTCAGAAGACGCAATATTTTTCTTGTCAGTAAATAAATAAAAAATTTAAAGTATTCAGTATTCAAAATTGGTATGCAAATTTTTCATTATGCAAACGTAAACAATGAATGCTTTTGTAAAGCTTACTTAATTATATGTTCGGAAAAATTTTTTCAGGAATGGATCCTGGACGAGGAGAAGAGTAAGTTGAAGTATAAGGCAAAGTTCTTGTTATGCTAAATGAATATATCATTGGAAAGATTTTATAATTTTAATTAATAATTAGCAAAATTGGAAATAAATGATATTAATTTTGAAGTAAATATGTGTTACTTTACGCAATTAAGTCAAATTTTGAGATCTTAGCACAATTTAGTTAATATTCTAAAAATTAATTTTATTTATTTCGTTTAAAACATTAGTTAAATTTAATATTATGAAAATAGTTGATTCGCTTTTTTAATTTCAAGATTCGATGCACTATATGCCAAAGAGAGAAAGGAGCAAAGTGAGAAAGAGGGGAAAACGCGCCGAAAACGAGTAAGACGTAACATACACGTCAGATAGCTTGATATTGTAAATTTAAGCTTAATCAGAAGATTTTAAGCTCAGTCATTAAAGTTAGTTTTGCAGAACAAAAGAGAAAGTAAACAGGAATTAAAAGATGTGAAACGTGTAGATGTTGAAAGCATTCGAGATGTGCTACGTAAACGATTGAAAGCAAAGGGAATTAATAGTCATTATCAGCGACAGGATGATAAAGATAGTTATCAGGGTGATAAAGAAAGTTGTCCAAGTGATAGCCAACGTGCAATTGATAATTACAAAAGTAGTAGCAACCGACAATTGCAGGTTTCCTTTACTTTACACATTCAATAAATATAACATAATGATAAAAGATAAGAAATTAAAATGTTTTCCTCTGATAATATGCAAAATGGACGACTTGCTGGTTAACCTTTTAACTCTCACAAACTGATAAATTTTTAGGAAAAGAAAAATGAAGCAAAAAAACGACGTACATTTCGAGCTAAACTACACGAACTTTCTATGACTCCTCAAACTAGAAGAAAACATGAATTGGGTGGGAAAACCTCATAAAGACTCAAATTAATTAATATTTTTCAATTTTAATACAATTGAAATTCCCTCTAAACTTTGGATTATTTTGATATTTCATAAATCATCAAAAAAAAGTCTGAGAAGAAAAATGAGAAGCCTCGCAAGAAAGAACTTAAAATAAGTCAGCAATGTGTTCACAGTTTGAAGTAAAATTATAAGCTACTGAAATTGCAAAATCCTAAAAACTCTCAATTGTATCAAATTAGTTTATTAATTTACATTTGTTAAATAAAAATATGCATATATTTGCTAATTTAGAAAGTTTACGCGCTGAATCAACCCAAGAAGTATCGTCGGGTAAATATTTTAAATTTAAATAATTTTTTTTAAATTTTATTTCGTAATAAATTGACTTTACCATTTATTAATAACTAACATTATTAAGTTATAATTTCAAAAATAATATTACGAATTTTTAGAGGATAAGAAAAATTTAGCAGATCTCAACAAAACATCTGGTACTTCTCAAAGGTTACTTCATTAAATTGTTTGATCCTTTATTAATAGATTTCTACGATTTAATTTTAATAATTTACAAATATTAAAGTAGAAAATCTGATGTCTACGATAATTTGCAATTAGTTGTACGCTTATTACGACATCTTTCACATTTTAGGTAATCTTTCCAGGTCACCCATATTAGTAAATATACAAAAAAAAGATATCAAATTTGAGTGATAAATTAATATGGAAAATTGTCATGTTATGATATCATAGCGATTCATATTTCTTAATCAGTAATTAATACGTGATAACTTTGCTTAAATTTTTATCATCCATTACTTCAAAATATTCTCTCAGTAATCTAACAAACTTTGAAACGTTGTTGATGTAATAGCTATTACTGTAAATTAAATTACTAACAAATTGCTAATTTGATAATATTATCATAGAAGACTATTAAATTGCATGTGAGAAAAGCTAGTGATAAGATGAACGTGAAAGAAAGAAACAATCAATTAGCTTAATTTAGGAGCAAATCATCATTAACTGGAAGATCAAAAACAAACAGCGAGGTGAATTTTCTTTTTTAATTTTTTTTCAAATTAAGTTTTATACATTTAAATGGTAAAAAAGACATTCATTAAAAAATTTTTCTACAAATTACAGTCAATAAGAGGAAGCCCAGGCTCCTGGCTATTTAAATCACCGAAGAAACGAAAGAAGGAATGGCTTCAGCAACAGTTAGATTTACGTCGAAGTAGGTTTGCTAGATCAGATCAATAATCTTAATAATTTGATAAACTCTGAATCGCTCTATGCGATTCTTCAGCCTCAGAGGTAATTCAGAGGTAAATCCCTTCAGAGGTACGATCACAAATAATTCCATCTCAAAGGCAAAAACTGACAAGCAGTCGGAAAGATGCAACAAAGAGAATGTCCAAATTTCCTAAACGGTTACTTATCGGATCTCTCATTTATTTTTCTTTAATAGAATTATCAAAAATTTCTTTGCTTAGCAGAAATGAATTTATAGATTTAGGTTTTCTCATTTTCAGGTCTTTCTTACAAAATAATATTACCATATTAGGTGAACAGAAATATAAAAAAATAATATTATTGGATGAACAGGAATATCAAATATAGTAGTAAAAGTACAGATAAAATTATAATAGATCAAAGGAAAGCTTGCTAACAGCTCGATCGAATGACATTTCAACAGCTCAAAGTGGTACGCTCCTCAAGAGTGTTGGAAGAAGCCGACAAAGCCATCAAACAGCACGGAATATTGTTGAAGAAGATTTGAAGCAACGATTGAAAGAAATGGTTAATACTTTTTTATTATTGTAATTAAATTATAAAGTTAACTCTAAAATCCGAATAACTTCAACAGCTCATATCTTTGGTGATATTCTTTCGACGTCAGACGAAAATTGTTTTCTGTTTTTTTTATTTGATAATATCAAATGAAAAATTATGTAAATTATAGGATTTTCAGTTAGCACCTACAGAAACATCTGACATATCTACAGCTTCAATGAACAGGTATTTGCAGTAATGTATTTACATATTATGCGTGAATGTAATTCAACAGGTAAAAACACTCCATGTAACCTTTTGTAACACACTTATGAAGACGTCAACTATAATAAATAGTAAACACATACAGTGGATAGTTATTTTTTTTGAAAAGGGAAACGTAAAAATTTAATTAATTTCAGATCAACCGATTTAAATACGTTCACTAGTAGTAGCAGTAGCAGTAGTGGTAGCAACGCATCAGTAAGAAGTTCCAAACACCAATTTGATCAAAAGATGCGACATCGAAAGTTCGGTAAGCAAAGGGATACAAACAAATTGAAATATTTTAATAAAAGTAGTAGTCATCGATTGTCACAAAAAAGTCAAAAAATGGATGATCGAAATAAATCATATAAATTACGAAAAAAACGAAAAACGAAAAAAGTAAGCAATAGTTCCATCAGGCCGACGGACAACACTTCTTCCATAATTGACGGTCAAAGGCAATCAGTAAAACAATTAAAATCAAAAAAAGGCGATCCGAAATCTCCGATGCCTCAGAAAATATTCATAAAAAGCAGACTAAGAGATAAAAAAATGATAAATAATAGAAGGAAATTAAGAAAAAAGCAATCGTTAAAGACGGCTAACAAAGAAGAATTGAAAAATAAAAATCGTAAAAAGACGGCAGACGAACAGTTGAAAGGACAAGAAAAATTATCTTCAAATATTTCAACAAATCACAGTGAAACAGGAAGAAGTCATCGTAAACAATTTCCATCATCACAATCACAATCACGATCACAATCACGATCACGATCACGATCACGATCATCATCATTGTCGTCTCATTCCAAGGACAAGAAGTCAGGAAAAGGTCGTCGATTTGATGATAAAAATTTACCACGTGGCCAACAAACTATAAACACTGCAAAATCAGTGAAAAGTATCACTCGCACTGACCTTAACAGTTCGTCGGACGAGGAAGAGGGAAGAAAAAATAAAAATTTAGTAAATTTACAAAAGTCTGCTAGACTTTCTTCTGCTACCAACAAAACATCTGATCGTAAAATTTTTCCGCCGATATCATCTTCCGGAACGAAACCAATAAGCGAAGAAAGTAAAAGACATAATGCAAATACTTCAACACGTGCTGTTACAGCAAAGAACACTTTATCAGATTGTTCAACACAAAAGAGTGTACCACAGAGTTTTGGGCGAAAATTGAATTCATTGTCATTTCCAAAATTAAAAAATAAAACAACCGGTAGGAGCAGCTCTGAAAAATCATTAAAGAAGCGGAAAACGATGAACAAATTGGGAAAGAAGAAATCTAACAAAAAAAAGAGAAAGAAACCGAAGAGTTTGAAACGAAATTTACAATTAAATTCATACAAAGCTAAAAGCGATGCCTCGTACGACAGCTCTAACAGGTCAGATTTTAAAGGAAAAGATGCTGAAAGATTTGTTACAATGAAAACAACTTCACAAAGTTCAAATGGAAGCATAAAAAAGCCAACTCAACAACATTCCAAGAAAGCGATCAAACATTAAGCAGTAATTTTTGTTCTCAACCTTTCATGTGTTCATACGTTTTTAAATCGCATTAAATAATTGTATAGTAAATAAAAAAATGCCAAATTTTGATATTTCTAAATCTACATAACTCTCGTACGTACGTCTTGGCTGGTCTCGTAATATGCACTTGATATTTTTCATATTTTCTACCTTCCATATGAATAATTAATGCCCTAAAATGTTCACTGTCTCTCAATTTCAAAAAGAATTTGATTAAAAGGTTAAAACAAATTTGCGAAATTAATTCGATATTATCATATGGGTGATATCATTAAAGTGGCATTATCATTCCTATTAACTAATTATTTCTTACATCTAATCATTAGTGATAAGAGCCAGATTTTATCGGTGATATCAAAGATCACTTACTATAATAATTTTCATATTAACATCATTTTATCAAAAAATGATACTTTTTCTTATCACTTATGATTTGTTATTTTTAAATTTTTAATTTACGAATAGGTTTTTCTCTCTAACATTTGAAAAACTATTTTTACCCACTCAAAAATAATTTATATTAAATTTATTTTTAAAAATTGATGATAAATAAATAGGTAATTTAAATAGGAGAAGAAAGTTCTGGAACAAAAAAAAAGACTAATAGGAATTAGATTTAAATTAAAGAGGAAAGTGATTATTGGATTTGGTTTCGTTGTTCCCGCAGGACCTACTTTCCTGGAAATGATATAAATATTTTTCTTTCCTTCCTAAATTACCACAACATTTATAATGAATTTCAGAACGCTTTTGATTTATCCCATAAAATATTAACTTTTTTTTTGCAAACTTTCTGATAACAAATTGAAGTTTTCAAAAATTTTCATCTCAAATTTTCTTTTTTGTTAACAATTATGCATAAATTATTTCTCTCTATTTCCTTTCAATCATTAAGTGCAAGTACAAATATATCTAAAAGAAAGTATAAATAATTTTTCATTACTGATATCAGATTTTATCAATTACTTATATATAATCGATAATAGTTGCAGGTAAGTAGTATATGTCGGTAGTTGAACGGACGATATATTTTAAGTATTTAATTCCTAATTTAATCAAATTATTGTTGTTATTTTTTGATAGAGCATTTGTAACACATACTATGTGATAGGTTCTTTTAAAATAGAATATTTTGCTGCTTCCCAATATTTAATATTAAATTAATTTAAAATTATCATAACCACTATGTGGAAAAAATATGATTTAAATTCTTCCTGCCTTCCATAAACATTCCCATCTATAAATATATTTATTAATTGTATTGAAATTGTGAAAATAAGGGATTTTAAAATGTGTTTGCTTTTGGATGCGTAAGTGATGAGTTGTTTATTGTATGCTTTTGAATATGATAAATTAATCACTCATTATCACTTTGATCAACCGTTATCACTTCGGTCGGTTAGCAATGCTTCAATTGATCTGATTGTCCCCTGAATGTGCAGCAGAAAGCTTCATTTGAATTTCATTTGAATTTTTACGCTTTATAGACAACTTTTTCGGGCGGTGACAAGAAATAACATTTTAATTTTATCGTTTAATATCTTTGCTAGCAAAATTTTATTTATCAATCTGATAATATTATCAAATGATTTTCTCAGTTGCAAATTTCAACTGTTTTCAGTACTATAATTTACAAGTAATACAATTAGTGGTATGCCAAATTAACAGGCAAAAGTTATGACAAACATAAAAAGAATGAGGAAGAAGTTAGCTGAAGAAATGATTTTAATTACTTACGCTCATTATCACTACAGTGATAAGCAATGAATGACTTTGATAATAAATTTTCCAGTTAAATAAATTATGGAACACTTAAAAAAAACATCACATTAACTTATTAATTTGTTGATTTGTCACTCAGACTTTCTCTTTCTCTTCAATCTCAAATAATAAATCTTAATTTCGGTGCAAAAAAAAAATTAAACGACAAAAATGCAAAAGAAGACGATGAATTAAAATTAAAAAGGAGAAGAGAGAGAAGAGAGAGAGAGTGGGAGAAGCTTCGATTGAACATTAATTTTGAACAAATTTCTTCTTAAACAACAATAACAACAGACAGCAAATACGTGTATAATTCATCGTCGTATGTCTCGTCGTTATAAACAACGAATTGACAAATTAGAATAAATGTGAAACGAATCTCACAAGCACATATTGCATGCAAACGCATTGCATGCAATGCGTGCATCATAGAAGTTACGACGCTCATCAAAAACGACAATATCATTGGCAAATATAAAAAGTGTTGTATGAAATTAGGAAAATGAAATGAATGAATCAAAAGAGAAAGGGCAAAAACTCTTCCTCTTTCTCACTCATTCATTTCCCGGTAAATGAGGTAGAAGATGAAATTGGAGTGATTTGGCATTTGAGATAAATATATGGGATTAATTAAAATGACAATAATGCGGAAAGCTTTGACATGCGAACGGATAATTGCAAAAACATTCATTCAACTATAATAACGATCAACCAGTTTTCATTTATTAAAATATCACGCACGTTTCACCTATTTTTAAATTATTATTAACGGATATTTATTGTTAAAATTGGTATTATTGGATTTGTTCAAATTTAAATTCTGATTTAATTAATAACTTTGTGTTTCTGAATTTACACTAAATATACATGAAGTTATAGATGTGTGTGTACGTGTGTTGTCACAACAATGGCTTTATATTGTGATTGAGTTTTGTTCAATTTAATAATTTCAGAAAAATAATATTCTAATTTTGCATACAAATAAGATTGTAAGACTGAGTGAAAAAGATTTAAAATAAAAAAGCGGTGGAAGAAAGGAGTGAAAAAAAGAAATGATTTAAGCAATAGTTATGGATTTGGGATAAATGATTTTATTTAAATTAACAAAAATTTTCAAATAGATTCGTTTATTTATTCAGTCCTGAAATGCAGTACGATGAGGAGGAAAAGAGATAATAAATAAGTTGAGTACAAGCAGGATGAAAGCTAATATCCGTGACATGTTCTATGCTAACAACGAATATAATATTTATTTGATTATTGGCTATCATTTTTTTTTCCTTCAAATGAAAGTTTTACATTTCATCCTATACAACTCAGCAATGGTAAAAGAAGAAAAAATATTTTCTTTTACAAACTTTCAACTAAGAATTTACAAAAAAAAATTTAGATTTTTAGCTGAAAAAAAATGAGTAATTTTATTTTTCATTAATTTTATTATGGAATTTACGTGTATGAAACAAAAGAAATTTCCATTTTTTTGATTTCATATTTGTTGACAAATTACAATTATCATATTGTTTATCATTGTTACTATTACTATATTTGTTCTCCGTCATTGTACTCTTTCTGACGCAACGTTTTTTTTTGCAAAAATTTTTGCATTTTTGAATATTTCAGTTGCATGTTGAAGATTGCTATGCAAGAAAGAGATATGAAATATGTACTAACATATAAATCGTAAGCTTTTTAATCATATTTAATAACTATGATAAAACAATAGTCATTTAAATTAATTAAGATTTGGTTTAATAGAAACTATCTACAGACCGGTTTAATGTTACAACTAAATTAAATAGGCAATATTATAAATTAGTCATATTTGAACAGAAATGATACAACACGTTTAATAGAATTATTTTGAGCTAAGATTTAATGCTTCATCAGATTCTGACATAAAAAAATGCACTGGTTTCGGATTCAAAACTTCATTATTTGATACCTGATGATCCAAGTTCATATTTATGAATGATGATCGATTTATCAAATTTGTATGATTATTTGAAGCAGTCAGATCGACACAATTTCGTAATGCTAAAATTTAGAAATTAAAATTTTATTTATTTTCCTCTTATCATATCATAATCATATCTAATAGGTTTGTTATCTGATGAAAAAAAAGTTTGCATCAAACTTAGAACAGTTTGTTTTGTTTTAAAATAATTTTCCTGAATATCAGCAAGTAATTGATAGGATAAACTGAAATGATTTAATTAATTTATTATCAGCTCTTCATGATTGCTCAACAACAACTATCTGATAATTAAATTACAGCTTGAAAAAAAAAATTATTTTTCAAAATAACAAACGTCGATGAATGTATGTATCGTTAGAGTGATGACTTTCACGATGCCGACGACGATCAACTTTTCGTTGAAATGTCTTACCACAAATATCACAAGAAAACGGTTTATAGCCGGTATGTTTACGTGAATGCGTGATTAGATTGGATGACTGCGAGAATGCCTTACCACATACCATGCATTTGTGAGGCTTTTCACCTGGCAAAAGTATCCACTAAGGATAAGTAAATAATAACGCAGTAGTTATACATGAAAGTAATGCGTAATAATAACTTCGTTTTTTTTTCAATCAATACTCCTTGATTTTTTTTTTTACTGATAAAGCCGAATAAGTAAAACCGAAGTATCCGAGGAGAAAAAAAAACTATCATCACATTAAAAATTTTATGAAATGAAAGCAGTGATTGATTTCTTTCAACGAACATTCTCTAAATCGTTTATTAAATTAATTTGCTATATTAGGTAAGGTAAGAATTAAATACTCAACGGATGTTGTGTAAGGCGTAAAAACGTCGTATTTGCTATTCGAATCAAACATATATTTTTGTATGTCAAAATATATTAAACAGTAATTAAGCGATTAAAATCATTCTAAAATGCTAATATTTCAATCGTTTGTTTCATCATCAAATTATTTAATGCTTAAATTATTCGCCCATAATTTTTGTGTCGAAGATTTTTGCCTTCATTTTTTTAAATAAACTTTTATTTTAAATGAATTCGCATTGTGCTATAAATATTATATGGTTTGTTATATTTCATATTAATTGTCTTTGATCTATCCTACCGCTCACTGCTTTAAATTAAATGAAAAAAAGCAAGAAAGAAAACGGAAAAAGAAGTGTAAGATTTCAATTAAAGATTGATTTGATTAAGTTTGCGAATAGTTGTTAATTCATTTAAAAAGATAATTTACATCACTAAATCACTAAATTACTAGAGCAACGAGTAATTGAATTTAAAATTACCAGTATGAATGTACGTGTGCTTCTTCATGTCTGACTTTTGATGAAAACGTTTACCGCAATAATCACATGGATATGGCCTTGTATCACTGTGAATAAGTAAATGGGTACTTAGAGTTGAGGAACGTTTGAATGTTTTACCGCATTGCTTACATTTGAACTGCTTCTCGGAATCGGATATCTTTGAACATTGATTGTGCTGTTCAAGCATATGCTGCTACAAAAAAGTTTTTCAAATTTGAAAATTTTAATTTAAAAATTTTATAAATCAATAATCTATGAGATCTTAATATTCCTACATTTTATTCTTCTATTTCTTTTTGCTAAAGCGAATAGATTTCCATATTTGCTAATATCAATAATAAATTTCTATTAAAATTTTGATAAAAATAATATTGACAATAAGCAGCAACAATTCCAATCGTCGTCGTTAAATTTTCTTCTTACTATAAATCGTCAATTACTATTATCGTAATGTTAACTCTTAAATAGTGCGTATAAAATATCACGTCATTTTTTTGCAAACAATTGTTTTAGTATTTTAAACAAGAAAAACCTCTAACCATATTGTCATTAGTTAGTATTACCTTATAATACGCTAATTATTTAAATTGCAATTTGAGGTATGAAAATCATTTGCCACCTGTTTATATTTATACAAGCCTCAACATTTAAATAAAATTTCTTTACGTTTATTTCAGAAAGTCTTTTTTTTGAATTAAAAGCAAAAAAGCAAAATAGAATGTTTACATCTAATGAATATGCATTAATGAACAGTTTGTTGCAGGTCGTGCATGTTTGCACATTTCGTTCTGCACTGCTTGCAGTTGTAGCAGAAGTAATATACAATGGATGTGGTTGTTTTTCAGGAATAATCCGATCTGAATTACTTGCAGCTTGCAACCTTTGCAATGTCATCAAATTTAACGCCACTTGTCGTAAATGTATATTCCACGCAATCTGACTAATATTTGAATTTGCTATTGCAGCGTCAGTGTCACTGTGATGCAAAGTTGTGTAGAGTTGTCGTGCAGCAAATGCACCGTGCTGTAATCCTTGCATTGGATTATATCCTAAAATTGCAATATTAAGAAAAATTTTATCAAAGCTTAGGTTGGTTTGTTTTAGTTGTTATATTGTTTTTTTTATTTGAAGAAATTTTCTTCTAATTCAATTTAAGTGTCAAAACTGTTTTACGTAAAACTCTGTAAAATAATTTCTTTATTTGAAACCAAAATCTCACTAACTAATTTGGCAAGCCTTGAATTATATAATTATAATATTTGCAAATTAATGATAAAATTAGTTCAAATTTTTGAATATAATTAAATTTTCGATTTTATCACAATAAAATTACAGGATTATTTGAATGGCTAATGTAGTTGAGTTGAAGATGAAATAGCCAAGAAATTAATTACTAAAATATCAAATAATTAATTAATCAAAAACTGAAAAAATGAATATCGTAATGAAAAAAAAAAAATGAATGCGACATGTAATAATAATAGTGTCAATACTCAGGGCGGCACTGATTATTGCAAATCACTGCAGTGCCATTGGTTGTTTTGTTTGTTTCACTCCCATTCTTCCCATCCGTTCTTCTACATACCGTACCTTACATTCATTTCTCTGATAGTAATCAATCAGACTGTCGTTATCAATGTTACAAACAAACTTCATTTTTTTTTATCATAAAAAAATGACCTTAAAGTAATTCAGCAATAATAGAATTGATATAATATATCTAAAATTAAAGATTTAATTTTTCTCAAGACCCGAAATAAATCACCATCCAAGAGACAAGTTAAAATATTTTAGTTTCACATAATGATTCTAGCAAAATAAATTGTCATTACTGATTTAAATGTAGATAATTGAGCTTTTAGGTTTGTTGCCTCTTATTTACGAGATATAAATATAATTCGATAAATTTTTTACTAGAATATCGTTAATTATGACTTTTTCATAACTTCAAATATAGCACATAATATCAAAAAGTAAATTTTAACCATTTATAATCATAAAAATTAAGTCAGTTAGGACAGTTTCTGAAAGAAAAAAAAGATAATTTACTTTCTCGCTTTATGTTTGGTGTAGAAAAATACAAACAAAATTTTTGAATTAAATTAGTTTGTCAAATAATTTGATTCCGATCGATTATTGTTCACTTTTATTTGCTTTTTTTCATATATGAAATATTAAATATATTGATTTTTTCATCTTTAATTGATAATTCCATAAGTATGTAAGGATATTTCATATATTGAAAGACAAATCTCCGTGAAATAACTAAAGAGAATTAGATAAAAATAAGGTATATTTATAATATTAAATTTCAAATATGTTTCTGCTTAACTTTGATAAACAATCATTTATGTAACACATTCGGAACGTTCCATCCGAAACAATTTATTGTTTCATAAAATATTATAATAAGTGAAATGTGATTATCTTAAGAATGAAATAGATGAATTCTAATATTCTCTCTTTGCTGATTATAGTAAAAAAAACATTTGGTATTACATTCGGTAAGATGTGATCTGAAATTCTTTAGACGGTTGGTGACAGTTTGACACAGTCATCTGAATGCTCTTATATATTTCCCGCATAATATTGTACTACAGTATACTGTAAAAAAATTATATCATTCGTAGTATTGAAGTATTCAGATTACAATAGCACCAACCTTGTTGTATTGGTTGTACCATTTTTGAAGGTACGTTTATAGGAAGGTTATAATTTCCGACACATTGATGACCTGCAGTATTTTCAAATGATTTCGTTGACGAATTCGTCGGTTTGTTGATATTATGATCTGGGAGAGATGAATCAGTACCGACCAGTCGAGCTATCGAATAATTGGACGTGTTTTCCTTCAATTTCAACATCTTTCCTTCTATCACATTTAGCCTCGCAAAATATTGAAAATAGAAAAAATACTGAAAATTGAACAGAATTCATTAAATTAACAAAAATTTTTTGTCCTTACTACAATTTTCAGAACTAAAATATTGTTGACACGATAAATTTAAATGCTAGCTAAAATTTGATGATTGCAAAATTTTTCATTCAATAAGTTTTGTAAAATCCAACATAAAAAGAAGTTAGTTTGTCTAAATTCATTTTAACCTAACTGTTTCATTTTTGAGTAAATGGAATAAGTAAGTAAGTAAGTAGTAGTAAGTGAATGAGGGATGGAAATGCATGTTAATATGAGAGTGGATAGCTTGACAAGTGATGTGGAAATGAATCTTGGTGGAAGCAGGATGAAAGGAGCAGTAGGCGGTCCTCCTCCTCTCCTGTCCTTAAATACGACGACAAGCATATCTGTCGGAAAAGCCACAAATGGCCTGAACTCCGGAAATATATGTTATACACAACACACACACACACAGACATTGTCGTTAACTTTATACTAAAATTCAATCAGTGGAAGGTTCTTCTTCCGAAGCCATCCTCTACAACCACACTGATTATCAGCTGTTTAAGATTTAAGATTTCTCCACATTGTCCTTTATTGATATGCAAGACATTCCTCTTAATACTATCCGATGTTAATAACAGTGCTAATAATAACAATAATAATAAAAATAATAATAATAAAGTAGCAATAAGAATAATCATAATAATAATCATAATTTTAATGATTGTGGTTATAATTATAAGAATAAAAATAGGAACGAAAAATGCGATATTTTTTTTACTGTTAGTTTTAGCAATTTATAATATTCAAATGTAATTATTCTTCACATATTTGTCAAAAAGTTTGAAGTTAATCTGTTTAGGCTAATGTGAGAACAAATGATGAGCGCTTATATAGCTAATAGCAAAAAAGGTTGATCTTAGGATTAAAAAGAAAAAAGTTTGAATGAACGGAGGAGCACCATCAGAGAAAGATAGAAATGAATGAGTGAATGAGAGAGGAAGAGAGAGAGGATGGATTATTACTGTGTGGAATAGTTTTATATCCCTTTTAAATTAAATAAATGAATGAAATGATTGGATTTAGGAGAAGGAGAAAATTGGAAATGATTGATGCACAGAGTGGCTAAGAAGGATCAGATGAAGGAATGAGTAATCAGTTATCAGCAACGTTTCAATGAATGGTTTGTTGACAACTTCTTATCCTCTTGCTAATTGATTGATAACGGAGGTAATGACAAAGGAGTTTGCTAAAAGCGAATTAAATACAAATACGGAAATTGTACGAATAAGGCAAAAAAAAATCATCATTTTATTATATCAATTACATTTACAGTGTGATATTTGTGATTTTTATCAAATTGAAATTAATTTTTAATTAATTTCACTCCTATTTTTATTGTTTTTTTTACCTACAATTATTTCAATGCGTGAGGAACGCGTCAAACTGTGCCGAATTAATTGTTCAACTAATTTGTCCACTCTATTCGTCTGATTTAAAATGATGCAACATTTTTCATTATTGCTGTTAGTAACTGATTTGAAAAGGATTCAATTGAAATAAAATATAATTATTGTTTAAAGTAAATTGAAATGAAATGAAATTTGAAGATACCTAACAAAGAGATTATCATTTTCCTCCCCAAAATACATTTTAATGATAGGTATTTAGCACATTTTTACGTTGTAGCATACTGTAGTTTGTTATTTCAATCAATATCAGGTCGTTGCGCCATTCTAAAGATTGACCATTTACCTGATCTATTATTGCACAACGAAACCGTGATAGAAATTGTGAGAGAGAGAGAGAGGGAGATGGAGAGAGGGGTAGGCAGACGTGTAAAAGGAAGAAAAGCATCTGTTTACTGGTTATATTTGCGCTTTTGGAAGCATTGTTGTTGGATCCATCCTGCTTTAACTAATGTCAACTAATTATCACCCATAAATCCACCACTAAAATCAGTGTTTATTAACAAATCAACAAGCCTATTGCTTCTATTACGTGTCCTATCCTTTGATATATGATGAGCTCAGAGAGGTGGAAGTAACAGATGGGATAGCAAAGGTCATAACTTCTCTCTGCAACATGATAATTACACCATACATGTAAATCGTTAACCCTTTTCATTGACTCCTTCCTGTCAATTAATTACTTTATCAAATTTCGAACTATTTTATTTCAACATATCAAGCAATATGAAACCTGTAGCTCAAATTAATCATGTAATAGTGCGTCTAACTTTGTTCCGTCAATTGCAATTAACCTTTCACCTGTACCGCTGAAAATAGTAACTCACAGCAGGATAGATTAATTTGGAATATGCGGCAAGTCTATGTGATAGGACACCTTTCTTACTGCAATATTTTCATCGTTCCCCACCTTTCAATCCTCTCAAAAGGCATCTTTAATCTAAAAGCACACACGCACAACAATGTGCAATTTTCAAGGATATAATTGAATATGACGAAGGAATGAATAAAATAAGTGAGGGGAAGATGCCTCAATCAACAATTTCCACCTGCCAATAAACTCTGAATAGGTATCGCTAAGGTACGATAAAGGTGAATGACGGATAATTGGTCAATTCCAATCGAACATATTGTTGGAAATTTGGGAAACTGTACTTTTCTATATATATTTTCTACTTTGTATATATAGAAGAATGGAAAAAGAAAGGATTGATAAAATATTGTGACTTGATATCCGTGGATTGAAGTATACTACAGTGCTGAAGGCGATATTACACTTCATGTGAAAGGGTAATATAAGTTGGATTGAATGAAATAATTAAAGTTAAATGGATTGTTCTCTTTTTTTGAATTTTTGAATTAAATTCTAAAAAAGGATGTTGGACGAGAAGTGATCTTATAAAATAATTCTTTTTTCTTTCAAATTAAGTGATACGTACATTAATTAGTTGAAAAAAAAATGTGAAAATTAAGTGATTATTGATTGTTACAATTACAATCATTTAATATTAAACGTGAAAAACTTAGAAAACTGAAAACAAATTTTGTAATTGAAAAGTTTAACAACGATAAATTATCAGCTGATAATTATAAAAATTATTGCTAATAAAATTCTAAATGCAAAATAAAGCTACTGAATTTGACAATCGTTTTGTTTAAGCTATGTGGAATATTTTAAAAATTATATCAAACTTTTTTTGAGTATTATCGGAACAATTTTCAAACAGCGGTTAACTTCTTGAGAAGTAATAAAATAGTTAATTGTTTAAAGGTAATAAAAATACTTACATTTTAAGTATTGATATTTTTAAGATGAGGATGAATCATATCAAATTGTTAAGATTGTTGAAAAATAAAGTGCTGAATTGCAAGCACAAATCGGAGATTGTTGAAATGCCTCAGACATACCGAATGATACGTCTTCGCACAATCCCAAAAGTATCGTTTTCGAAGTAATTTCAAACTTTCAATTCAGCCTCTCTCATCAACACCATTTACGAAATTTTGAGAAGCAAAAAAAAACGAAAAGATTGGAAACGATTTATTTCCTTCTTCATTTTCATTCAGTTACTTTGAAAAAAAGAATGAAAAAACGCAAACGATTGAATATGCTTAACTTTTGCGGTATTTGAAAATTTAAAAAAGCAACCACAAATTTCATACTATTTGCAATTGACATTGAATGTTCATTGTCTGTAAAGTATTAGTTGTTGCTTAAAGGTTTACTTTGTCGATTATGGAAATTGATGAAATGAAACAAAATTAATATACAGAAGGTGTATTTAATTTTATTAAATAAAATTTAATACTTTAAAGAAATTACATGTTTTGAGAGTTTTGTCAGTTCTCTTATGAATTTATAATTGCTTCATTTTATTATACAGCGTATAATTATCGTATCGGTTATTACCGTATCGTATACAATAAGTATAGTACTATATATCATAGCGTAACTTTTACCCTCTTAAAACATTTTACTACTTTATTCTTTTTTTGTCATTCATTCATTAACTCATTTTTTCATAGTCAGAATAAATAAATTTAAAAAAAATCGAATATTTTAAGAGAGTTAAAGTTTTAATAATAATTTCCGATTTCAGATCATTGTTCTGATTATGAAAAAAAGGGAATAAAGTAATTCTATTTGTTTTAAATTCTAAAAAAAGGAATAAAGTAATTAGAATTTAAATACTCCTTACAATTACAGGAGAATTTTTTTCAACGTTCACTTTTATGCCACATATTAATTTTATAGCTAAAAGAGTATCATCGTTAACAGTTAAATACTAATTTATTTCTACGAATAACTTTTTCAAAATTCCCACCTAGGTTATTAGTTGTTAATGTTGCAAAGGTAAAATATGTTAGTATTAATTAAAATTGCTAGCAATTATAATGATTGATTAATGGGAAGAATTTTAGCAATAATAGATTAGCATTTTGCTTATTCTGTTAAAATTTCATGGAAATTTATGCAAAATTCCAACATTTTCAGGCGTAAATGTCCTTGAATCAGTCAAAATAATAGGTCATTCATTGCTTTTTAATCTGTAAATTTTGGCGCCAATCAAATAAAGTACCATTAATTTCTCAGCTAACTGAACGAAATTTGCATATTCCTACCACATCATCATTAGTCTTTCTAACACTTTTGACATATATTTACGGTAATGAGACAGTTGTTTGACGTAAATTTACGGTAACGATATGCTCCAACTGTGATGAGTGTGATGACGCAGATGATGGAACTGCAATGACAAAACCATAGCTATGATATAAGAACGTCGCTAAATGATTGATTTCAAAATATACCAACGAAATTTACATATGAATTCATATGTGTGTGTGTGTGTGTCAGTATTACCTTATGACCTGTTGAACTTGTATTTAGAATCATACAAAATTGTTATTTAGTAGAATAAATTTCAAGTCCCTGGATCATGAAATGGAAGTTAGGATTTAAATCAAGAAAGAAAAAAAATATATATATATATATGTAATAAGAACTTAAATTAAGAAAAAAAAATCTTAAATTTGAACAGCAAATCAGTTTGTGAGAAATTGAACTTTTTTTTTGAACAATTTTTTATCTTTATCACTTATATGTACAAATAATTTATTAATAATTCTTTTCAGTATTTTCAAAATATAAATTGAAATATATATGTATGGTGTCGATAAAATGCAAATTATATTTAATTACTGCTGTTACGTTCATTATCGAAAATAGCCGCGTCATCTTCGTAAGCAATAAAAAGCTTAGATAATAAAAGCAGAAGAAAGCTATTCGCTTCGTTATGATATACATAATATGTTCATTTTAACTATTTGCATTAATCTTTGGTTGATTCATTTCAAAAAAAAAATGTTTATATGCATTTCTTTTAAGAATAAAAAAACAAAAATAAAATTTAAATTTATGTAAAACTCCATAAACTAAATAGATTTTTGAAAATTTTATGTCAAAAAATGACGATGAAAGTTACAAAATTATTCATCATCTTTCGTCATCATTACAATCATCACTTTTGCTTTTTATCATTAACATTGACTATTTCAGTCTTTCGGAATCTTCGGATAAATGAATGAATGAGACAAAGTGAAAAATGAAATTTCGCATGTAAAACGAAAACACAGCAAGAGCGGATAATTCATGCAACATTCTCCTGGGAATTACCGGTCCAAGGATTGAAAATCAGTTAATAACTCATCTAAATATCCAATCTATTTCCTATTGATAAATTATATTTATGGTATGCATACACATATATCTTCTGTACTATGTCTAATGTCAGTTCTTTTCCCACTCTTCATAATTAATTAATTATAATAAATGAAATATGCCTTACCTGAAAAGGTAAAGATTGGGTTCTGTGAGAAAAGAAAGTGAGAAGAAGAAGAAAGGAGAAAAGAATGAAAAGTATGAAAAGGAGAAAGGAAAATTCGATGTATACATATGCATATGTTTTGTGTATTTATATACGTATATCGTAATCAAATTTGCAAAATCGGATCGGAAACCCGTACGACGATCCCAAATCCCAAAGTAATTTCATTCTTCATCTCATTTCATTCTTCTCCTCTTTTTCACCTCCGCTCACTGATTCCACCTTTTCAATCTTTCTCCTCTTCCTTCTCACTCTCTCTCCCTCTCTCTCTCTTCTTTCACTCTCTCCCTCCTGCTTTCCACATTTGAAATTGTGTCAACATTCTTACCATATCTTATCTCTTATCACTTATTTATCGTCTTTTTTTTAACTCAACAAATACATTCTTTGTTAATAATTGCAATGCTCTCATAATTAATAATTTGAATATAACAATTTTTTCTAAGAAAAAGTTTAACAAAAGAAACAAAACAACAACAACTAAATAGAAATAAAATGAAATAAAAATAAAATTAAAAAAAGAAAAAAAAACATAATATAAATTTTATTAACAAATTGATCACTTATGGATTGTTTAGTTAACGTGCAGAAAAACTGTTTGAGTCGTTGCATGAAATAATGAAAGAAAGAAAAAAAAGAAAAGAGAAAAAGTAAGAGAGAGAGAGAGAGAAAGAAAGTTTGTTTATTTTTATTTATTTATTCTTGCTTATTTACTTTTTTCTTTTTAAATAAAAATTTCACTCTAAAATGATTTTACACCAACAGCAAAGAGAACAGGCAGACAATCGGAAACGTATAATTGGGGTCACATGGGAGAGAATTAATATAATTAATTTTTGGGGGTTCTGTATGTAATTTGAGAAACCCTTGAAACCATTGCTCACTTTCAACTTCAAAAAGTCATCACTGTTTCTATTAGGTTAAAAAGAAAAGAAAGAGAGAGAGAGAGAGAGAAAACCGATGAAAGAAAATATGCAACAGTTTGCAAGGAAGAAGAAAAAAAACGAGAGGGATAAAAAAATGAATTTTTTTTTCTTGATGTTTTGATTTTTTTTTTTATTTTCTTTCTTTCGCCTTTTTTTTTCATTTCATTTCTTTCGCGAATTTTTACTAATCACTAAAATTGGAATAATTTCAATTTGAATAAAATTCAATTTCACTCAATTAACTTGTATTTACGCTACCATTACTTGTGTTTTTTTTCCTTCCACGATTTATTCAGTCGTTGAATAAGCAAAAAAAAAATGAAATAATTAAATTTCACACAATAAAAATTAATTATAATGTTAGGATGGAAATATTTTCTATAAAAAAAAATATATATTAGCTAATTTCTATACATACTTTTTTCTTTTCTAAAATTTTTCTACGTTCAGGTAGTAGGAAAGTAGTTTGCTGATTAAAATTGGTAAACTATTAGCAGACGTTGATAATCAATGGACAGCTAGTTTACTAGTTTTTTTTCTCTTTTTTAATTTCATTCTTTTTTCACTCCAACTTTTTGTTTTATTTCAAATTTACAGCAATACGATTGATTATATCAAATGTATTGATTGACAATTGTAATAGTAATAAATGAGGAAACTATCGTACTGTAGTAATGATAATAATTGAAGTAACAGTAATAACAACAACAGTAACAGTAACAATATTTACTACCGCTAGCCGAAATATCACGACGTTGAGCATTTTCACGTTCATTGTGCCAATTATTATAATTTGATAATTGTTTTCTCCAATATTCACATGAATCCGGTAAATGCTTAATTAAGCCGGATTCTTTTAGCAATTCAAGCAATGCTCTGTAATACACTCATTACAATTTCAATTACACAAAACTATTTGTTAAAAATTTTATAAAATGAAAGATCATTTAGTAGTATTTCTAATGATAATATTAGATAAGCCTAAAATAACTGCAAAAATTAAAATTATCAATAAGTAAATTTATGAATATCATTTTGAACATATCCATTCACATATAAATTATATATGTAAAATTAGTTTATGCTTGGAAATTTTGACAATTTGATGGAAATGAAGAAAGAAAAGAAGAAAAAGAAAAACACGCACCGAAAACTTCGTTGACTTAAATTAATCAAAAATTCGTGCATTTTTAAACCACAAAATTTGTTCGCTTGTATTACATAGCATTTGTCATGCATTATAACACTCCTAAAATGCTAATTTTGGACTTGAATTGTTTATTTTATACGATAATACATCAATGATTTCTACAATCAATCAATCAATCAATCAATGAACTTTCTTCAAAAACCATAAGTGATTTTTGTAGTTGCATTGTATGTTGCATTGTTTGCATTGTTTATAGTTGCATTGTTTTTGTAGTTGCATTGATTTCTTTTGAATCTAATCTTCCTAAATCCTCCTGCTCTGCTCACTAGCAAATAGTATCCTTGAGAAATATCACTTCTTAAGACTAGCAATTCATTGCTAAGACTAGACCAAGCATTCATTTGCTAACTTGCATAAATCATCCAGATGCTCGTTAACCATTTGTATACCATTGTCTACCAAATATGATGCTTCATGTTGCAACAGCGCTGTTTGCGTTGCACATAGCGCTACAACATCATTACCGTGCCTTGACCAACATGGTACAATGAATGACAAAAAATCACCTAAAATACTTGATAATATCTCCGTGTAGTATAACATATTGTCATAGTATATTGACCAATCTAATATTTATCCGAAGAAAAAAAAATTGATAACAAATCTGTGTTGTAATGATATGCATCACAAATGCTTGTCCATGAAATTTGGCCTTTTAGCAATATATGACCAATGGCCTGATTACCACAGCTATTTATGCAACTTGTAAATTTGGCATTTAGCCTAAAATTGATTTTATACTTTAGCAATAGTAATAAAAATAGGTACAATTGTTAAATAGAATTATATCACTTAGTAACAGTAATACCTAAAAATAATAAATTAAAAGAAATGCAAAATTTACTTTGTCAATTAAAATTGGATTTAATTCATATCTGTGAATATTTTGGAATTTCTCTGCTTTGCCGGGAGCTAATTGATAGTATATGAATTAATTAGGAAGTTTAATAAGACCTATTTTGACGATTAATGCAGCATTGGTGAGAAATTTTATGAAGTAAAAAAAGAATTATTATATCCTTGATTGATCCACAGGAATTGTTAAAGTTAAAAACTTTGATTTTTTTTACAATCTGTTTTGACATTAATTTTTAAAATATTTAGTAAGCATAAATTATTCCATTAGTGTTGAAGGAAAATGCTATCAACATTACTCATATTCTAATTTAATTAAAGTATCATTGATAGGTTCAGGTTATTCTGTAACTTCTATTATTACCTAAGTTAATCAACGTATACTGTTGATTTTTGCAATATTAGGTTAAAGATCTATTTAAACTCCAATAATTCAGTAGAAATGCATAACTTTTAACGTGTTTCGTTTCACTTACGCTAACTGAAATTAAAACTTACAATGTTTAAATGAATATTTACAAAGTAATTTACAACATAAATGATTTAACATATGGAATGATAAAAGGATAATACCTGCAAATACCTTCAATTCGATGAGCAAAACTACTGATACGTTGATGCAAATTTTTTGGAAGGCCAATTAATATAGTTCGTAAAGGTGTTACTAAATCTTTCACCCAATGATCGCCTGCACCCAAAATATCTGCCATATCATTCATCTAAAAGTAAATAATATTTACAAAATTATTTAAAACAATTCATACATTTTAATTGATTATTTTAATTTTTGAAAAAAAATTTTCAAACATTCAAAATTTTAAATGTTTACAACGAAAATTAACAATTAATTCAAAAATTTAGTAATAAGGATGAAAATTAAGCTAACATTGCCATCTTTACATCGTAGTATGCATGCAAGATGCTGATGAGAGATGACTAAAATCTGAGTAGATATCAAGCAAAATAGTAATAAAAAAAATTTTTCAAATTTCATCACTTATTTATTTATTGCTTATTAAAGTTGGTGTAACGTAAATCACCGACAAATCATCCTGAAATGGTGCAAAAAAAGAAAAGAAATGAAGTAATTAAATACAAAAGTAATTAATACGTCTACTCCTACGTTAAACTTTGCCAAACTCTTTTCAAATTTTCAATATATTATAAATTTTAGAAATTAGAAAACATGCCATAGCTAAAATAGCTAAACAAATTACCTAATATTCAATATAAGAATGAAGCTTAATCATTGTTAATAACGATGGTAATAGAATATTAGCAGCGTAGTATTTTATCAGCGCAACGTTACGCTTAATTTCTTCCACGGAAATAATAACAATTAGTTTTTTTTTAAATTAGAAACGAGAGAGAGAAGAGAGAGGAGTACGTCGGTTTATAACATTTCTTGTGAGAATACGACAGTAAAAAATTTAATTTAAAAAAAAAGAAAAAAAAACTGCAATGATCAATCTAGCCTAATACGATTGAGAATCATTAGGAATATACCTACCCTACAGTTACCATAATCTCAATAGCTTACACTTTGAAAAAGTATCGAAAAATTTTGAAATAAATTTTGGAATAAATAATATTTCAAATATTTAATTAAATTAATAAAATGTATAAATTGTTCACCTCATTTTTTCAATGATTAGTTTTCTCTTTTTTTTAATTTATCATATATTTCATAAATAATAAGCAAAAATTTCTATTCTTCCTTTTTTTGCCTGTAACTGAGAAAACTGGAAGTTACAGAAATTTCAAAAATTTTAAATTAAATTGTAAAAGAGGAAAAAGAAGATATTATCAGGCGAAGAAAAATAGCAAGCAGTGTTTAGTTGCTTGAAAAGCAAATATGAGAGGATACATGCATTTTTACAAATGAATTCGCCAAAATCGAACTCATTTAAAAAAATTCCCGAGGGGAAAAGTTCAATCTGCCAGGAATTTGTCTGTTTGAATGAAAATAGACGACTGGTTGAGGATGATTAAATGTAAGCATTTTGAAACTTATTGTTCCCCTCACTTTAAATTTAAAATTACTTAGGATGTTATTCCGTTATTGCGCGATTGAATTATTTGTTGAAATGAGTTATTTACTGTGTGCTTAAAATGTTACTAAACAATTTCTTCTTAAATGATTTCCACGCTATTTCATCCAATGTATGTTAATTTTTATTTTCAAAATAATTCCACGTACGGTAATGATGAATGGGTAATTAAAATGCAAAAAATTCAAATAAATTGAGGAAGGTAGAAGAGAGGAGAGGAGGAAAGTGCTGTTGTTGCGTTTTGAAATGCTATCAAATTGTTTGATTATGAAATAAATTGGGAAAAGTTTAGGGATAACTTTACTAATTTTAAACTTTTTCTTCTGCTCAACAAGAAGAGCAAAAAAGTCAAACGACTATTTTGGAAAATTTCAAAATAGCACCGAATCGTAAAAAATATTATTAAAAAGCACCTGATTATTAGCATTGTTTGATTTACAACTTTTTACTTCTGCAAAAATAGAATGAAAATATTTAAAATTAAACTGAAAACTTTCAACAAATAAGCAAAAATAATTCACCTTTTCCTTTCTGGAAAAAACTCAAACCAAACTACTAACAAATGCTATTTTTGAATTTGTTTACTAGCAAAATAGAATTTGATAGATCTCCACTATCCTACGATAATTCCTTATTTTTTTAGTGTTAAGCTAAAATCACTAAACCTAAAGTGCTAACATCTAAAGCTTCATAAGTGTTCCTTGTGCGCATGAATATATTATCCACACTTCAGGTTATTGTGTTAAGAATCAATCCTTTAAACTCGTAATTAACAGGTAGTCTTAAGTTTAAATTTTGATTAATAAGAAGGATCATTTGGCAGTAAAGGAAAAGCAAACAGTGACAAGGCATAATGAATTTAGCAGCACTTATTGTTAACTTATTGTTTTATTTGAGATTCCACCCGAAACGGCAAAGATCAAACAACTGGAATTACTGATAATTGAAAGGGCAATTATCAAGTGAGAAATATAAAGTTACTTTAAGATGTCTAATATTTGAAAATAATTTAAAAACTGAAATAAAATGGGTTGTTATATGAATTTAAGCATTTTATATTAAAATTTAAATTAGCTCTATCAATACTAATATACATTTTATAATTTCAAAGCATAATATCATTAAACATAATTTATATTTGAGTTGAAATTTTCGTCGATATTCAATTATTTAATATCAAAATAATGATATTATATTTCTAGCAGAAGAATGACTCAAAATAGCAAGACAAATGATTTCTTGTTGAAACAAAATTTTTAAGTAAAAGCATGAAATAGGTAAAAGCATAAACTTTTTGCTTTCTAATTAAAATAAAATGTGAAAATTTATAAAAATCTAAAAAAAATTTATTTTTCGATTAAAAAGAAAAAGGAAAAAGAAGTGCTAGCAGAAATTGTATTGCATTTAAGATTGGTGGAAATAGTTATTTTTGTTCACTTCTACATATCTAAGCTTCTTTTCTCGCTTAGGCTTATTTTGTTCGATTAAGAAATTAATAAAAAAAAAAGGTATGCTATTTTCATCCTCTTAAAGTTGATCACTTTCCGAAATTCATTTATTTAGTCGATTCAGAAGTGTCTTTATAGATAATTAAATTTTTTGAAAAAAGAAAATAAAACGATCAGTGATTCTTTTTAATATTATGCATTCTACCAAAACTTTTTAGATTAAAATTAATCATCTGAATGACTTCATTCGTTTGTACTATCACTTAAGTTTTACAATATTTTGAACAAAATAATATCAACTGCTATAATTAACTCATTCATCTATTTAATTTCACTTTGTAAATGGCTTTATACTACGAAATCCCTTCTCTCTCTCTCTCTCTTTCTCATTCATTTCTCCTCCTTTAAATCCTTTTCTCCCAGTTGTTTTGATAAAAATCTTCATTTCAATTTAAAAACAAATAAGAAATTTTGAGAAAATCATTTCAAATAACTGTTAATTTGTGTGAAACCTAAAATGTAGCAGTTTAATTTCAGGACAAAATTAACAGTAAGTATGAAAATGTATATCAGCAAAATTTTTGGAATATTAGTGTTTGCATTGAAAGGAACATTTTTTCAAATGATATTTAGCATAGCTATTTTTAAATAAAATGTATAAATTTGAATATTTGCCAAAGAAGTGAATTCTTTTTTTTCTTTGCTTCCACTTTTACTTAAAATTTAAATTTTAATTCCTAACGCTAATTTATGAATTTTATGACAGCTCCAATCATTTTGAAAAGCTCACACAATTGAAGCAGTGAAAAGCAGCGCTTTCGATGAGTAAAGATGACATGGAACGATGACAGATAAACTTAAGGAAAAAAATGTCACAACAAAATTTCTAATTTTACAAATTTCACAAAGTGTTGATTATTTTGAAGTAGCCATTTCACGACAGTTGGCTAATCAATGCTCTAATTATCAAAATGATAAAAGGATTATTTAAAGATCGTCTCAGAATTCTCTCACTTATTATCAATTTAGGATATTGCAGTGTCGGTTATCATTGCTAAAATAATATTACTATTGCTAAACCATTTTAATTTTATTTTTCTCATCAATTATTGATTTTTGATAGGAAATTTTAAAATATTTAATGAAATCTGTGTGATATAAAAATGTTTATTGATAACGTTGAAAGTTTCAAATAGTATACAATAGTGATAAAAGATAGAAAATAATATTTTCACAGTAAAAGAAAACACATACACACACACACACACACGCACACACACACACATACACACACACACACACACACGCACGCACACACACACACACACACCCACATACACACACACACAGACATATAAATGTATTGAATATTGTCAATTCAATATGCAAATAAAATATTAAGGAATAAAATGTGAAATTGAAAAACAAAAGAAAATGAAATACATAAATACAAAGTTTGATAATTCCTATGTGATCAATTATGATAAAAACCAATTGTGTTTAATCATTTCATCAACAAACAATGTCATTTCAAACATTTCAGAGTTACAGGTAGCTAATTTGCCTGTAATTTATTCTATCACATTAATAGTAGGACGCTTAGATGAAGAGAAAGGAAGAGTGAAAAAAAGGAAAGAAATTAATGAAATACATTTTTTTTTTAAAACTGATCGAAACATACCTGTTCCTTTTCTTCCAATATATGCTATTCTCTTCTAGCTGAATTAGAAGAAGTACAATAGGTAATTATCATCGATATGATTATAGAAAATAATCTGATAAATGTAATTTCATTTACTAAAATGAAATTTCAAAACATACACAAAGAAAACAAAAAAGGCACAACATTGTACAATTGAGAAATAACAAATTGAATAGAAAAAGTTAAGGCAATCAATCTAATTGTAAGGCTTAGATAATTAATAGTTCGAAAATGGAATAGAGGAAAAAGAGAGAGAGAGAGAGAGGAAGAGAGAACGAGAGAGGGACAAAATTATGAGCTTTGTTATTGAAGAAAAAAATCGAAACATTTAAATACACAAAGAAATTATTTTAAAAAATTGCAAACACTAAGACATCAGTAATACTTTGTGAATTTAACATTGATTTACTCACGTAAGCTTGTCGGTTTTAAATCAACACAACGCTTACTGTGCTAACTGACAAACGTTAAATTCATATAAGCCATAAATTTCAAACTTTGTCTACGAAAAAAAAAAACAAAAGATGCTATTTCGGTAAGTCGAAATTCATATTAAAATTCAATTACTTCAATACTACAAAAGAGAAAGTTTGAAAAAGAACATACAATTTATTGTTTTCAATAGGAAAAGAACACAAATATGCTCCGAGCATCAGTCTATTCGCAAATTAAAATTCAAAAGTAAGAAAAAAGTTATAAATAATTCGCTTACAGTCAAACAGGCAAAATGTCTAAGCCTTTTTTACCACAAAAAAAAAACAGTTCATGTCATATCGATTTTCCTGATAATTTTCATTAAAAGTGAAGTACAAATAATAGAGGAAATGATTTGTTTATAATAAAAAGGAAAAAAGATTAAATTTTGGGAAGAAAATTAAGGATTAACCTGAATTGTAAGTTGAAAGAGAAATAATAATATTAAAATTAAAAGTCAGAAATACATTTTTTTAGCTACAAATCACTTTCCTCTCCATATCATCGATAGAGAACCGGTCAAAAACTATACATTGTAATAAGCAGCAGGTGGTTGCTGTACATGAGGCATGTGCGATTGAGAATATGAAGGCCTTAACGTCCTTTGATCATATGAAAAAGGTAACATTCCAGTGGTGTAAAATAATCCTTCCTCATATTGTTGATATGATGACTGATTAGTTGTTGAAAATTTCGACGGTAACCAACCAGGTTGCATTGCTGTCACCTGAAACAGTAATTAATATCTGACTGGTATTGATATCCGACAAAGTTTAACTGCCAAATAATAACCAATATTTGACTGTCTATATCAACGGTATGAAATCATAATGAACTATTGCACAAAATTACAAAAACATATATTTGCTCAATAGGTAATTTCAATTAAAATAACGACACGGTTAAATTAAGTATGTTTTTTTTTGAAATAAAGAATTGTAAAGATGAATTAAAACGACAGCAATTAAAAAACAAACCATTTGTGGTGGACTACATCCAATACCATTATGATGATCAGAATAAGGTGATAGCATAACTGATGATGATTGAAGTACTGTATTTTCCGGATGTCCGGTAGTGGCCTGAGTTACCGTAGCTCCACGTAATGTTGCACCGTGAACTGCAGCTGTTGTATCATGTGGTGATGGTGTGGTGGAGTAGTTTGAACCATCAGAATTTGGTGGCGTAAGTGGATTTGCTGCAGTTGCTGATTGTGTTGTTACTGCTGCTGCTGCTGCTACTGCTGCTACTGATGGATAAGTTGGTGATTGATTTTTTTTGATTAATGGCCTCTGTAAAACATTTACTTGTAAAATTCAAACTCGTTATTTTAAAATCTCAATTTACTATTAAATTTAAATTGTACTGAGTATATGTCAGCAAGTATGATACTGTAAAAAAAAAGAAAAGAAAAATTGAATAATTTAAAATAAAAACAAAAATTTACCGTTGTTTTTTTGAATGATTTCTTAAAACGTTGATGTGCAGAGAGTGCTAAACTTGCAGCCATATTTGAGGGTAAAATTCGTGGTGTTGGTATTGTATCAAGATAATGGACAATATCACGAAATTCCTTCTCTGCAGCAACATCACGTGGTGATCGTTCCTTCTGATCGGTTATTTCTTTGCTAGCACCAAGATTGATCAAACATTCTACAGCATCAATATGTCCTTCTGATGCTGCCAAAAATAATGGTGTTTGATCCTAAATTATTAAATTGTAATTATTTTACTATTTATACTTATATTTTATAAAATAAGAAAAATTATTTTTTTTTCTTTAGTTATTTTATTTTGAAAATAAATTTTTTTTTTTAATTGTGAATTGTAAAGAGTGAGAATAGCTTTACAGCTAACACTTACCAATGAATCTTGCGCATCTTTATTAGCACCATTATGAATAAGAAGTCGAATTATATCCAAATTAGCATGTTGTGAAGCAAAATGTAACGCTGTTCTACCGTCATATTTTGTTAAACTTTTATCACCTGCACATGCTACATCAGCTTTTGCTTTCAGAAGCATTTCAGCTATTTCAGTACCCATACGTATATCAAATTTGGAGCAAATAATTAACGGTGTTCGATTATCCTCATCTAATGCATCCACCTTAAAATTTTCATTTCAAAAAATAAAAAAGATGAAATGATTTGATAAAAGCATATAATTAAGATTAAAGCAATAATAAATGATAATTAGCAAATATTGCTTATTATTTCATTTGATATTAGCAAGTATTATCAGTGATAATAGAAGAGATTATTTTTCAGTTTGAAATAATTTTAGAATATCTTCAAGAATGGAAAATTTTTCAATAAAATATTTATTTGCATTATTAATATGAATTTATTAGGCATAAATTTCAACATTAATTTAGCACAAATATTATCATTTCAAATCAATCTGATACTACTTTACTTTTTAATTTATCAAATTAGATATCTCTCTTGAAATGTAATCGTCAAAATAATTTTAAATTAAATTAACTTACATTAACTTGTCGTGTATCGAGTAGTAGCTGTACAATATTTGGAATATTCACAGCAACAGCATGATGCAACGGTGTACGATCCTTTTCATCAACTAACATCGGATCAGCTCCATTTTTCAACAAACACTCAACGACCATTGTTCGACCGCTCTTTACTGCTAGCATTAAAGCGGTATCTTCGCTATCGTCTTGTGCATCAATTTCCGCTCCTGCCTCTAGCAAATTATGAATATCCGCGCAAGATGCTTCTTCATTTTTTGCTTGATTAGATGCTGTTTGCATCATAGCTGTACGTCCATGCTTCCCACGTACGTTAACCAGTGAAGGTTCTATCTAAAAGAAATTTTATGATTAGCTTAAAACGATTTTAACTTGTCTAAAATATATTGGCAAAAATCGAAAAATAAGACTTAAACTTCTAGCTTCTACAAGTACATCTTGTTTTATAATATGATAATCTCAAAAATTTTTAATGCTACTCTCTTATTATTTCTCATTTTTAAAAAGATAACAAACCGGTAGAGAGATGGGTAATGCGGAATCAGCAGCTTCATGTAAATGTGTCCATTGCCGTTCATCAGTACCTACGGTTTTCGGTTTCAGGAATGATTGCGTATCTTCACCAATGTACAAATTGGGATGAGCAATACCAACGGGAACATTATCGGAACGAGTGCGTTTTGCTGAACCGAAATTACTGAACAAATATCCACTATGAATGCTGTAGGTATCTAAATTACCAGTTGATGACTTGCCTGTAAAAATTTTATAGTATAAATGAGTGCGTATATATATAATTAAATTAACAAACTGATCAGTCGGAAAGTAATTAAGTTTGAAAATGTCTTCTCTATCGAAATGGTTAGACTTCACTTCGTGCAAATAATGTAGTCATAAATGACAACCAAAAGTTATTCTTTCAACTTTTTAAAATTGAATTTGAAAAGAGAAGGAAAATGAAGTAAAGAGATAATGAGAGGAGAAGCGAAAATGTAAGTCATACAACTTTCAGATGGTGGTGGATGCCATATACGTGCATGAAGCGTTTTCCGTTTTCGTCCTTGCTGAACCATCGAGTAAGCAATCAATACGGTTGTAACAAAAATTAATAAACAAATAAGTAAGGTTTGCCAAGAAATTCCTTTAGACTGCTTGGCATTCTCTAATTCAACTCGAGCTGAATGCATTGGCATACCGAGTTCCTGTAATTCCTGAAAAAATGTACAGTTCGTACATAGCAGTAAACATATGAATTATTACCTAAGTGATTTTCATACAATTCGTAGTAATTAGGAAACAATATAATATATGTATATCTATAACGAATTAATTTTATTTAAATAAATTTTTAGGTATGACGTATAATTAAACAAATAAGAAATTAAATTAACAAAATTGATCACAATTAATTTATTAATAAGTTGATAAATTGATGATTTCGTTTATTAATTAAGCATTTATTTTCTTACCTGTTTAGCATTTGCTGCACCTAAATAATCAACAACACTAAAGAGATCTGAAAAACACTCTTCACGATCAATCTGTCGACAGTACGATACGTCAACCGTAAGCATTACCATTGTACCTCGTAACTGATCGGCTAAAATGAATTACAAATTTATTCGTAAAAATTAAAAAATAAAATAGAATTACTTTTTATCAGATTTATTTTTTGGGAGATTTATTAAAATTTATTTCTTGGGTTAAATGTCATAAAAATTTATTTTCGATGAAATATGGTATATTTTAATTTAATATTAAAATTATGCATTGCTAAAAAAAATTCACTATTAAAACTGTGCATGCTAACTTTCACACTTAAAGTTTCTCTCTCTCTTTCTCTCTCTTGTTAGGTTATTAGAATAAATAAAGTCCAATTACTGTTTTAATAAAAGTAATACTAATTAGCATTATTTAATAAAATGCTAAACTTTTGCCTCTAATCGATTACTTTAAATGTATTTTTTCATTTCCAGAAGAAATATTCAAAATGGATTTTTTTTTATGTGAAATTTTCTTTCACAATATTTAAACGAATTATATTTCAGTAACTTTTCTTTTTAAAGATATACTTTCTTTCATATTTTAAACATATGTAATTGTTTAATTGAAAATAAAATATAAATTATCAATAAGTTGTTAAATTTACTTTGTCTTTTATTTCGTTGAAAATTAGAACTAAGCAAATGATGTTTTTCTTGTGGCACATCATACAGTGGTCCAATACCAACTTCTGAACTCCATGAATAGATCATTGGTTTACCATTTATCATTCGTATATGTACCATACCACGTAATTTTTGACTCAACGTAAAAAGGAACACTTGCACATTACGTAAAAATTCTTCTGGACTAATCAAAAGTACTACTATTATATTTCCAGCCAACTGAAAAAAAAAAGTTCCATTTATTTATAAAATTAATTCATTTTTTTTATTAGAATATGAACAAAATATGAATTTAATTATGCTAATTTAGGAAATTAATTTTCAACAAACCGGTGGTTCAACATCAAAGTAATCACAATCACCACCATCCCATCCACAACCAATAACATTACACTCTCGATCACACTGTCCATCAGCGTAGTGTGCTGTACAGTAATCATTTTTATGACATTGTTCCGGAATACTATCACAATCAAATCCATCAAACAGACATTCCTGATTGTTGCATACCTAGAAAATAATTTGTGAGGAGCAATAATATATTGGATATTTGTCCGGAAAAAAGAATGTTCTTCTGGATTAATTAAAAGATTTAAATGTTTTTTCATTTGTTCATTTAAATCAAATATTAAAAATTATAATTAAAATTAGCAGCAAATCTTAATCTTTCCTTCCTATCATATCAATGATAAATGTGTACCGGATCACATTTTCCATCTCTAAAAACGTGTGCACAATAACTTGATGATTCACATTTTTCAAACGGTTTTGTACCAGCACTACAATCTCCATTATCATAATTACATGCGTAATAGTTGCAAATTTGATCGCATACTTTATTACCTGCCTAAAATTAATTAATTAATCGATTTTTTTCCAAAAAAAATTCATATATTTATTGAAATATCAGCAGCAATATCAGCATCTTCTCTGATATTAATTAATCAGTCGCCTGATAATCAGTATTAATCAGTCAGTAATCAGTCGCCTGAATTACTACTATTCAGATCAGTGTTGATACCTACCTTTGCTGCACAATCATGCCTTACGCATAGTTCATGCTCCAACAAATCAGTTATATTAAATTGTTCAAAATCGATTCGATGTTGACAATTTTTTCCGGTAAATCCACGTTGACATCGACAACGATATGAGTTAACACCATCAATGCAACTTCCACCATTCAAGCATAAGCTAAAAAGTAATGAAAATTAAATTGGATCGGAATTGAATTAATAAGAAAAGGAATTAAGATAAATGAGTAATACTTTGATAAATTTTTAATTTCACTTTAAATTTTCTATTTATTCGTAAAAAAAACTAATAGAAATGAGAATTAATTTTTTCTTCTTT
This sequence comes from Litomosoides brasiliensis, assembly GCA_013365375.1. Taxonomy (NCBI): domain Eukaryota; kingdom Metazoa; phylum Nematoda; class Chromadorea; order Rhabditida; family Onchocercidae; genus Litomosoides; species Litomosoides brasiliensis. Next base: position 71,601 of record JABVXW010000160.1, on the reverse strand, counting down.
TTTGTTAGAAAATGTAAGAAACATTCGATATTATCGTTAACATTAAAAAATCACACAAAGAATATTCCATTTGAAATAATTTTACAATTTCAATGACTAAATGATATTTCACTTCAGTTAAATCTCATGGAGAATGAATGATAAAGTTGTTATTTTTGTAAATTCTATGAAAAGATTTTAGCATTTTTTAATTCGATAATATTTCTCTTTCACTTTTACCTATTATTTCCTAAAAAATTTACATCAAATTAATTACTCTTTTAAAATGATAAATGCTTTATAAATTAGTCATTTGTAGCAATGAATAATTGCTCATTGTAATTTTTAATTTTAAACACTTATGGACATTTTCTCTTTTGCAAAAAATAAAATTTTAAACTTTAGAATGAAACTAATTCATTCATTCACATTCATTCTAATTTAATAATGGATAATTTCGAATTTCTTCTCTTTCAAATAATACTACATAATGTGATAATTATGAGTTTCATCATATCTAAATGAAGAGAATAAAGTTAATCCTTCCCTCGGTATTCTTTCTAGCAATTAGACGAGTAAGATAGATAAATACGTCTACGCTTATTGATCTTAAGTATGAAATAAATCTTTCTTAAACGAAAATGATTTGTTTCGATAATTGTTAGTCGATGAAATGACCGATGGATGCTTCAGCGTTAAGGTCAGTGATTTTCTCAACATAATAAAAATAATTCGTTGAATAAACAATTCAGTTTAGGGTGTTGTAATGTTCACAAATTCAGCCCATCACGTGCGTGTGCGTATTCAACAATCAAACAGTCATAATGTGTCAGTTATACGGTTAAAATATACATCTCTTTCCCTTTCTCACATCACTTTCTATCTCTGATCAAAGATTAAATTTAATTTCACAAAAGATTTTCTCTTTTACTTATTTACATTTATATGTCTTGTCCTACTCGATTTAGATCAATTACATATCACACACGTTCAGTTATGAAGTGTGCGAAAATATTTTCATTCTCATTATTATGGTATTATCCGTCAACAGGTGTGTAATTACACACACACACACACACACACACACACACACACACACACACACACACACACACACACACACACACTTTCTGATGAATGCTAACCTAATCAGTAAGAGCCTTACTTTTAAACAAAAATCCCTGCCTATTACTTAAATAAGGTAAACCTGAAAGTGCAAGAAATGAAGGAATTATTATTGTATTGAATTTGTATGATTTGCTAATATCTCCTCACCATTTTTCTGATCCGGAAATTTGCAATGTTCTCTGATTGTTGAGAATTTGTGATATTATGAATGAAATTAGAGGTTGGTTGGTTTATCTTTCTAAATGGTAAATTTCACAATGATCGAAAGAAACGAATATGAACAGTGGTCATTCACATTTCCTTCCCGAAATATTCATTCATTACTTCTCTTCCTCCTCTCCTCTCTCTCTCTCTCTCATTCATTCTTTTTGTTGAAGAGATTGAAATGATGAGAAATGATCATCGTAAAAGCAGCAGTATTTCCAATCGGAGCTCTTATGACTACAAAAGTGTCAATCAGAGCTATCATCGGATCTCTGAAGTCGTACTACAATGGAGCAATGTGTTAGCCCCAACTATCATAAAGCAGCAGAGGAAAGAAGAGAGTAGTTAACTATGGTATTGTGTTGATCTTTACAATATGATAAACAAAAGATGCGTATCAGATGAGAGACAGTCAAACAGATCGGCCATCATCCTACGTTTGGGTCGGGTCATCAAGGATGGACAATCGTGGGAAAGCAGCTAGTTATTTTACAGATATCAGAAACATTCTTAAAATCCTTCTCTCACTCTCTCTCTCTCTCTTTCACACACTCTCTTCAACATTCACTACCTCTTTTGTACAAAGTATGAAATATTTAATTACCTGAAATCTGAGTACCACAAATAATTGCTAGTTAACGAATGATCAATAATCAGTTCCTTCTTACTTCCTATTAATTAAGCACTTTTTTTTTTATTAGCTACCGCAACAACCATTCCCTTCATTAAAGTGTAATAAATTATGCAATAACTTTATCTTTCCTACAAATTAAAAGTAACTTAATGATGGGAAAGAAGAAGAGCGATTTGTTCTTATTAGCTTCAATAATACTAACAAAATATAAAATGAATACTTCACATCTAATAATAAAATTTACACTCGAAATTCACCGGTTTTTTTTAAATTTAAACAAATATATAATTGCTGTTGCTTATCGGGAATTTCCGTAAAATAAATTTTGTGAAATTTCATATATTTATTTCATCCTAATTATATGTTTAAATAATTTTTAATGCTTCATTTTTATTTTACTTCCTTCTTTTTGTTTTTCTTAACACAAAACTGAGAAAGAATTGCAAAAGTTATAAAGTAAAATTGAAAAATCATTTGTACGGTTTGTTTCCTTTTTTTTTCATTCGTAAATAATATTTTATTGATTTGAATTTTCTTTTAGATTTTTTAAATGCTACAAGATTTCAATCAATTTTTACCGTACCCTGATTGACAATCATTATCGTTGGTTTGGCAGAAAGTACCACTGAAACCTCGACGACATACGCATTCAAAACCGTTTACGTGATCGATACAGGATGCACCATTTTCGCACGGTGACGATTCACATTCGTCAATGTTTGTTGCACATTGACGACCGGTAAAACCGGCCAAACATTCGCAATGATAACCGTTCAGTTCGTCTACACAATGACCACCATTTAAACATGGATCTGAAAGGCAGACGTAAGTAAAGCAAGTATGAGACGCAAAAAATTAAACACCTATTTGTTATAAGATGAAAGTAAATGCTTTCATACTGAATAGTTAGGAATTTCTACGACGAGGAGTAATATGCAAAAAAAGAAACCAATATTCCATTTCTTGAGTCTCTTTTATTAATTTCCATTACTCTTTCTGTCCTTTTTCCTTTTTTGTTTTAAGTGTGAATTAAATTTGAGAGGTTAATTATTCAACTTGTCATAGGTTAATGTATCATCGCATAGACAAGGAAATAAAATCAGAACTCGAATATGAAATTAAATTAGAAATTGTTAAAAGCAATTAGCAAACATACTTGGTAAGCAATCATCTCGATCATTTTCACAATTTCTACCGGTATATCCATCTGTGCAACGGCACTGATATGAGCCAAATGTATTTGCACAGGTACCACCATTAAGACATGGATTACTTGCTGCACAATCATCAATATCCTTAAAATTTTCCAAAAATTACTCCGATAATATTTGATGCTCAAATGGCTCATAGCAGGCCACAAGGCCACTGATATGATTATCATTAATTATCATCAAATTAAACAATTTCTCGAAAAGGAATAAAACTTACAATATCGCAATAATATCCGGAAAAACCATTACTACAACTACACGTATAATTGCGATAAGTTGACGTTGGCTTACAAATTGCACCATTTTCACAACGATTTGTTCGACATGGATCTAATCTATAATATATGCGGTATTTGAGTAAAATATAAACTTAACAAATTTTTTTTTAAAAATATTTATTTACTTTTTTTCTCACACAATGTCTTAATATGAAATTATAAACTTTAAATATCAATATTTAAAATATAATAATTTTCGGAAATATTATATTTAATAAATTTAAAAGAGATAAAATTACACAATAATCTGTTATTTGTTAAATAAAAATTTTTTTGATAGAAAAAAAAATAAAGAATGAAATATATCTAAATTGATTTTTCACTAACTCATATTGGCAACGATCGCCATCATATGGTAACGAGCAATGACATGAATAGGAATTGATCCCATCAATACAGGTACCACCATGTAAGCATGGATGATTGACACAATCGTCGATGTTCGTTTCACATTGTTCACCGGTATAACCGGTACTACATGAACACATATATCCGTTCAGGTGATCGGTACAAACACCACCATGTTGACATGGATTTGATGCGCATTCATTCATCTAAAAACTATTTTACTAAATAAAAATATAAATAATTATTTTTTATTTTTTGGCTAATTTTTTTTCTATCACTAATATCAATGATCAATGATAATATAATAAATATTTTGTTTGATAATTAAAAAAGTACTTACTTCTAATTGACAGTCATGTCCATAGAAACCTAATTTACATTCACATTTATAAGTTGCACCATTATTAGTTGGTATGCAAATAGCATTCTGTTGACAATTATGATATTTGCATGGATCAGATTTCTTCTCACAATGATCACCGGTAAATCCTGGTGGACAACGACATGAACCTTTTGAGCAAACACCACCATTTAAGCAATCACTTATGCTACACTCAATAAACTGTCGACGTTCACAATTTTCACCTTCATAACCAGGTGGACAATGAAGCTCACATCGTTCTCCATGAAAACCTAAAATAAACAGGTTTTCTAATTGTTATTGTTTTTTTTTTCATACTTTTTTTTTCCCTACAAAAATAATATTTAATTGATTGATACTACTAACCTGACATACAAACGCACTTGAAACGTGTACCATAATCCAAACATGTACCAGAATTAAGACATGGATTAGTGGAACATTGATTTACATGAGTTTGACAATGCCAATCGGTATATCCAGGTGGGCATTCACAGTGAAATGATCCTGGTGTATTCACACATGTACCACCATTGTAACAAACAGCATGACCCTAAAAAAAATTCATAGAAATTAAATTATATTTCGTAGCACTCAGTTTTATTCATAATTTCCAATTTTGAAATTATAAACAGGTGAAATGTTTACCTGATTGCATTCGTTAATATCGTTGGAACAGTCATCACCAGTGTATCCTTTTGGACATTCACATGTATACTTTCCACTTGATGTATCCGGTTCGCATACGGATCCAACGCGACACGGATTTGATAGACATGGATCTTCCATATGACAAAATAAACCTGTAATAGTAATAAGTAGAAATTATTATTATGAATCTATTTCATCCACAAAACTCTTTTTTTTCGTCTCATCTTTCTATGTGGTTGAAAAAAAAAGGAAGAATTGAAGAAAGTACTCACCGATACGACCAGGAGGACATTCACAGGTATATTTAGCAAGATGATCCACGCACGTGCTACCAGCTTCACAAAGCGCATCCACGCAATCATCTTTGTTTATCTCGCAATGAACACCTTCCCAACCATTTACACAAACACAATGATAACCTTCCTTTTTATTGAAACACGTTGCACCATTTTTGCATTCGTGCAAGCCTAACTCACATTCATCAATATCTTCCTCACAGAAACGACCTAAAATTTAAGTTAATTTAATCATATTGATACTATTATATTACGTGTACATATTACATGTGCACTTTTATTATTACTGTTAGGTAAACGGTTTCAAATGAATGAAATGAGTATCTTTTTTTCTCTCTCTCTCTCTCTTAACTTTTATCAACCATTTAATTAATCATCGATCTTCTCCCAACACTCTTTTTATACTTTTAACATTTATCAATTTTTTATTTCGTATAAAATAATCTTTTGTAAATGTAATATTAATAATTATAATTATTAATATTTTACCTTTTATTCTTCTCATAATTCATCTCTTTTCTCCCTCTCTCATTAACATATCATTTTGTTACTCGAATAAAATTGAAATTTTACATTGCAAGTTTTAATTTTAAACAGCTAAAATTGTGAAGCATTTTTTGAAAAAAAATGATGAGCAATTGATATGGACATGTGTCATGGTGCATTATCTTCGTCTTCGTTAACAAAGATCAATCGGAAGAAGGCGGAGAAGCGAAAAGGGATTTAAATGAATGAATGATATCAGAGGTCACGCTGATACAATACCAATCAGAGATAACATTTTGATTGATGTCAAGCGTCAATATATTAGGAACAAAACAGGAATGGATACGTAGCTGTCATCTGTTACAGCAGATGTTCACGGTATGTTGTGAGAAATTTCTTATTGTTATCACTACTGCTACTACTATCACTATCATTCTATCATCAAAATTTACCTCTCCTCCTCCTCTTCCTTCTCTGTTGCATTTCTTTACTATCTTTCCTCATAAATCATTCTTAACTTCTAATTAAATCATTAATTATCATATCATAAACAAATACTATTTCATCTTCAATTAAAGTAAAATTTAGAATGAATTCAAGAATGTACAGTTTAAATGCATGCTGTAAATTTCAATCATTTCAAATTATACCCAAAAGTAACACATGCATGTCCATTCCTAATTAATATAATTTACATTTATCATTGTTTATCAAAGTGATATAAGTATATTTGCATAACCTAATAACTATTACTCATTCACTTCTTCATTGTTATCATTGCAAATAGTCAATGATAACTGATGATAAGAGATTTAACCACCTCTAGTAATTTTAAAAATTTTAAAACCATATTGCTTCATTTATGTTATATAAAATAACAATTATCAGTATTATTGATAAGTATTATGTTACCTACAATGATCGTAACACTTTTTAATCTACAGTATCATGATTTCCATACTGTACTACCATGTTACAATGAAATTTTTAAAAATTGATTTTTGGAAAAAAAAGAAATCCATCCCATCCATCCATCAATGTTCTATTTTAATGGCATTTAAAACTTATATAACACAAAATTATATCGTAATGGACTTCCTTAAGAGAATTATATTTCAAATTTCAGTATTCGTCAAGTTCAATTTCAAATATCTCAAATTAAATTATTGACTATTTAAATGTGTAAATAAATTCGTTTAAAATAAATTGTGCATTTTTTTTTCTTAAATGATACTATACTATCAGTACTATCAGTATTTATGATAACACTTGTTCATTGTGATAAATAATATCATCTCAGAGACCAACCGGTATAAAAGGGTGGACATTTGCACTCATAGCCTTCTTCACGATCCACACAACTACCGCCATTCATGCAAGCATTTTCCGAGCAGTCATCGATATTCACTTCACAATGTCGTCCAGTAAAACCTAAAATTTATCAATCAATTTTAATTAATTATTTTAAACAAAATACTTCATCATCGAATTATATCGATGCGATGTGAGTAATAACAAGAAATGAATAGAGTAGGATTAATGAATACAATTAACAATTTTATTTTTTTTTAAGTTTTTAAAAAACTATGTTATTGGAAGAAACCGTTTAGTCAGAAAATATTTTTATTTACAAAAATTTCCAATGCTTTTGCTTCGTATTTTTTAATTAAATTACAATCCTTTTTTTTCGTTTTGTTAAATTTCTAAATAACTAGGCTATTCAAATTTATAAAGTTATTCTTTTCAATTATTATTTCATTTCCAAATGGAAAAAGAAGCACAAATTGCATACCATTTTCTCTGAAAAAATTTAGCAAATTTTTAATTAAAATTAAATTTCATTCTACGATACATAAATTTAAAAATTTTACTGTCATAAAATATTGAATGAAAAGGAATGAAGTAACAATGGGTAGTAATTATCATATTGAGAGATTTTAAATGGTGTAAAATAATCATTTCTTCATTAAAATGAGTAGTTCATTTCCAATTTAAGCAGTTAATTTGTCGAAAATTAAAAAAATACAAAAAAAACGATAGACGAATTTTTTTTCTGCCACAATTTAAATTTAATATTTTCATAAAAAATAGGGGAGGAGAAAAAGAAATTGGTTAATGAGAAAGGTGAAAATTTTTGGAGAATGAATGATAACATTATCAATTAATGATAAGAGCAATACCTACCAGCACGACATTCACATGAGTAGTACTTATCACGATACGCATAACATTTGGCATTATTGTGACATGGTGACGTGGAACACGGATCAACGTTAAATGAGAATGTTTCACAGTTACGTCCGATAAAATCATTTGGACATTCACAACGATATGAGCCAAACTGTAATTGAATAATTGAATACTATTAACACTAAAAATTGTCACAACTTTTTTTCCGCATAATTTGAATTGAAAATTAATCAGTCAATGATAAACTCTTATTTACAAAGTTTTGAATATTTCAAAATTTTTTTGTTTACAATTTAAAATAATGAATTATATAACTACTTGCGTAATATTGTAATTAATTAATATTTCAGTAATTCACTTTTTATACTCAATTTTAACACTATACCTCATTGATGCATTTACCGCGGAAACACGGGTTTGAATGGCACTCATTCACATCTAATTCGCATTTGTTACCGTGAAAACCTTCCGGACATTCACAACGATAACCTCCGGTTGCTGACACACACTCACCGTTATTCTTGCATGGATTACCGTCACAGTAATTTCGCTCGTCACACCGTTCACCTGAATAAAAAATTAAAATATATAATCATTTACATTCAGATGTATTTGCTGTCTTTTATTCATAAACAAAAAACTGTATAATTTTTTTCAAAATTAAAATTTGTTTTTTGATGAATTGAATAATTTACCGATAAATTAAAATTATACAAATTTCTCTCATTTGTTTTTTTTTTCTGTTAATTTTTTCTTATGTTTTTTCTTTTTAATTTTAATAAATTATCTTTCTATTTAGGAAAATAATTTAAAAAATGAAAAGAAATAAGTATGAAATCATTTGAACAAAATTTATTTTTTTCTTTTATTTTGCTTAGTCCGATCTAATTCATTGTAATACGATAGGATAGATATATATGAAAGGCAGCAGCGGCATTACGTTTACGGCATTGCTCATATGATTGAAAAGGATTTCGGATCTGATCTAATTCTCATTACACATATTTCATACTGTAACACACATCTACCATCTAATCATCCTTTCTCTCTATCTTTTCCCTGAGAGATTGAATTTAACAAAAAAAAAAAAATTGATTTCAAATGCATCAATGTATAAAACAAATGTTTTGCCTACATATTGGCTATTTATTATTATTTAATCGATTAAAAAAAAAATAAATTGCTCCTATCTCTTTGTATACTGTCATTACTACTAAAAGTTTATAAATAATCATTCCAAGCGATCATCTTCTTTCATTTCTCATTTAATAAATAATTTACTAGGAAGTTTAATTTTAAATTAAATTAATTTATTCAATCTGTACTTTCATTCAAAATTTTGCATATTTACTAATATTTATTTGTTCCTCTATATATGCAATAATTTCATTCAGAGAGGAAGAAGAGGAAGAAAAATTAAAGTCATAAAAAATTCATTAATTCAATTAAATTTATGTGTAATCATAAATTAAACTGTAAAATGTTTCAAATTTCCATTTAATAATAATTTTTTTTCTTTTAAATGATATTTACCTGTACATCTGACTTATTAGCAATTAGCAATACACGTACTTTTAAAACACTGAACGCCACAATGATAGCATCAATTACATTCTAAACTTTGATTAGTTTAAATTTCATATATGTTAAAATCTGGAAAATTTGAGCAAATTTAAGTTTCAAAATTCATTCCTAACGGATTGTTCTAATTCTTGGCATTTACCTTTTTTGTTTTTTTCTCAAAATTTACTTTACTTCTTTGATAACAGAAAAAGGTGCCATTAAAGGTAATTTCATCTCAAAATTCTAATCGTTTTTTTTTCCTTTTGCATTAATTATAGTGAAAAAGCAAAAAAAAAAATTTTTTTTTCTTCTTCTCCGATCATAAAGGAAATGAAAAATTGAATGATAACGAATATCAATAAAATATTCGTCATTCATTGCAAATAATCAAAATACACTTTTTTTTACACAATCCCCTAGAGAGAGGAAGAGAGAGAGAGAGAGAGATGCAAATTCTCTTCTCCTTCCTCTCTCTCTTCACTTCTATCATATTAGCCGTTCATTTTCATGTTTTTTTTCCAACTGTTTTTTTTTTAACTGATATGATAATAGCGATGATTACAACATGAACGCATGAAAAGCATAACTACCAGCAAAAGCGAAAGCAATGCTTTCATCCTTCCTATCTCCAATTATTCACTCATTCATTCATTCATTCGTTCATTCATTCACTCATTCGTTCATTCATTCATTCCCTCATTCATCCTATCCGTTCATTCATACCTTCTATTATGACACCACCGATTAATACCTCGAAAATATTATTCTTTTTTATTCTAACAATTATAGTTAAATTAATTAATCACATACTTTCGTAACAATAATAATAATTAATGATAATGAATAATTAATTAATTAAGAATGATACATACTCCTACCTCTCTGTTAATTAGTGGGCCAAAAAAAAATTTCAACCTGAACAAAGCATTATATTACGTGATAATGAATTGTTAAATTAGTGAGAATTTCGGATACAATTGAAAAACTAAAAATGAAAATTACCATTTTAAAACAAGCAGGAGGGAATAGTTTGCACAGTAGCATTTTACTTAATTAATTATTTTGTGATTGAACTTGCCGAAAAATTTTTCATACAATAATGTCCACCATTACCCATTACTAAACCGAAAGACACATTTTATTGGAAAACATCAAAAATACATTTTAATTCAGAAATCCAAAATGACAATTGCTGCCTTCAACTCGGAGAGAGAAAGAAAGGATGAAAAAAAAGATCCAATTTTGTACAAATTTGGATTACTTAAAATTTTTTTTTCAAATCAAATCTATTTGATTTGAAAAAAAAAGACGAAAAAAAAGTTTATGTTGAAATTTAAAAAAAAACTGCTCAATTTTCCATATCCTTAACTAATAGAGAGTTGCTACGCGACAAAAAATGACCATTGAAATTGGATGGAAATTTTTGAATATTGCATGAGTAACAACAATCAGTTGGAGGTAAATTGACCACATAAACAATGTAATGACAGAAAGTGCAAGAGAGAGAGAGAGAGACGAAGAGAAGAGAGAGAATAATTTTTTTTTAAAAAAAAAAGAAGAAAACGGATGAAATGAATTTATCGTAAATTGAGGATTCATCCAGAATGTGTCCCTTTTTCTTTCCAAAAAAAAAAATTTTTTTTTCTTTTCTCTCTTTCTTCCATCCATTGATATATGGCTTCTTTATAATTAGTAGCAATTAATGAGCATAATTCCTTTAGATCAAGGAAAAAATTTTTTTGAAATTGTCCGAAAATGATCCGACAATTTTATTGATGCTGTTAATTTGAATTTAATTGATGGAAAAAAAAATTTCTTTTTTTCTTTTTTGTTATTGCCGCATTTTAGGTAAATAATTTTTCAAAAGGAACATTGCAGAAGGATTTTCATTGTTGACATTTCACATAGCCATTGGGCGTAAAAAAGAAAATAAATGCAAAGTGAAATGAATGAATGATAATGCCATCATCAGAATGTGCGTTTACTTTAACAAAAAAAAAACGAAAAATGAAAAATGAATTAATTTTGAAATTTAATGATTTTTCATAGGTAAAATTTCAATTTGAAAAAAAGAAATGCTGAAATTTCATTTAATCAATTTGCTAATTACGAAAATCAATGAATGCATCAATTAATCAAAAATAGTTGCAAAATGCATTGAATTGATTTTGAACAGTTAAATGTTTTTTGATTTTTTTTTTCTTTAAAACAAGAACTTCCACCAGAAATACTTTAATTAATTTTAATGCTATCCCATTATTAGACCTAAAATTGATGGATATTTTGCTGGAGAGATTTATTTGCCACAACGTACTTTCATGACGAATATTGATCACCTAAGCTTAATAAAAAAAAATAAGCAGCAAGCTTAATGATTAATTATTTACTTACTTAATCAATTAATTGCCACGTATAGTAGTACTTTAATTATCAAATAGCTTATTGTTGCTTAAATTAATTTACTGACTGCTACTTAACTGTTTAATTATTATTGTTCAAATTAATTAACAAATCGATTATTTTGATTACTGTTAATTTTGAACTTTCTTGAAAAAAAAAATTTTGCTATAAATTTAATTAAAACGATTTTTTTAAAAAAAAATTCAATTAATCTATGTGAAATACATATGAAATGAATGCTAAAATAAATTTCGTTCCTATTTATTAATGAAAGAAACAATAAAAAAAAGTGAATTGATATCAAAATATCTCCTACAAAAATTAAAATTTCAAAAAGTTATGAAAAGTAAATTTCATAATAAACAAGCAAACAACAAATGTGTTATTGTTATTGTTAACTATTTTTTTTGAGGAAATAATTTTCAGGTAAATAAAATGATGGGAAAACATGTGTTTTTTGGTAAGAATTAATTGGAAACATTTAACAGGAGAGGGAGAGGGAGAGAGAGAGAGAGAGAAGAAAAGAAAGGGAATAAAAAGGTTGCATACCATGAAAAAGGTGAGAAATCTACCGTATGCTCTCAATTCACCTACTACTAACAATAACCCCCCATTGGTGGAAACAGGTTCAACTGCACTGAGAGATTCTCTGAGAAATCCACTCGTCATGGAAATAGTTCAAAGTTCAAGAAAAAGATATTTGAATAGCTCTAACTGTTTAAAGCAACAAATTAATTATTCACTCTAAATGTTCAATCTTTTAGAGTATTTACGTCATAACGTACGTGTATGTTACACGTTAAACTATATAAAAATGATTTTAAAAAGAAAGGAAATAACCTGTAAATCCAATTTGACATTCGCATCGAAATGTATCCAATGATTTCATTAGCATACATCGTCCATGAACACATGGCATTTCATCACATTTGCTAGGCTGTCGATGTTCACAAAATGTTCCATTAAAACCTGAAAATGAAAAAACTTTTTGATATTTTATAATAATTATTCTCTTTCATCTTTCTTAAAATGAAAAATTTAGTAAAATATATTAATTTCGAAATAATTCCTGTGAAATTCATTATTGTATTTGTTACATTTTAAATTTTGAAATGTGTTCTCTTGCAAAATTTAATAAACTATTATATTTTAGGAAGATATCTTCGTTGCTATTCAAATTAGTCAATGGTTTCTTGTCCTGAATTCTTCCACCCTCTTCATCCTACGTCCTTTTATTTATTCTTCCATTTTCCCATTCTAGCAATTTCAAAATTTTTCAATCTTATCCATTCCGGATCACTCAATTACTCTATCCTGTTTCATTCATTCCGGCTATTCCTTTATCTTTTTTATATTTTCATCTCTTTCATTCTCCTTTATTCTTGTCCATTTTTGCTTTCTCTATCTTGTCCATATTAGGTTGCTAACTTCTCTCTCTCTCGCTATCATCCATTTCGGGAATAATATTTTAACTTCTCTCTCTCCCCCTTCCTTTCTCTCTCTCTCTCTCTCTGTCTCTCTTGTACCGTTACCAAAATCCCAAAATCTTTCTTTTTTCTTACAGAAATTGTTTTAAAAAATGCTCCTTCCTTTTTTTTTATTTCGAACAATGCAAAGGAAATTCAACACACACACACATACACAGACACACAGACACACACACACACACACATACACAGACACACACACACACACACACACACACACACATATCCGTGCACACATATATGTATATAACACATATAGCAAATATCTCATCTCCTGTGGCATTTTCTATAGAAATGCAAATTGATCACTTACAATCTTTTTTTTTCCCCAACAGAAGCGACTTTGTCCGTACCACGCATACAGCGCCTTCTTCGCTTTTCCCTCTATTTCCTCTTCGTGAACCCTTTTTGAAATTCCACACACACACACACACACACACACACACACACACACACACACACACACAACGCCCACACACACACACACACACACAACGCCCACACACACGCCTACGCACAACGCCTACACGCATTGTACAGCTTTTCAAGCATTTCATCATTTTGGAAAAAAAAGATTAATTGGTTTGAGTTCAATCATAGTCATTTGGTACTAAAGTGCTAAAGATAATGCACTGATAGCGATCCCTCACCTTTTTCCTCTCCTTTTTTTCTATCTAATTTTATCAAAAAGTTTATGATCGATCTAATATTAAAATAATTATCATATCCGTTTGAAATGAAGCAATGAATGGACGGACATCTTCCTCGACGATGGCCATGTAAGAAATGAATTACTGTGAATAATAAATTTTCTCGTAGTTTCAAATATTATTTAACAAAATTATATGATAAGATATTTAGGGAAAAAATAAGGCACAATTTTTTTGTGAAATTTAAATAATTCTCACAAGAAAATGATTTTCCTTTAAAACTACACGACGCTAATTTTGCGACTTTTTTTTTTTAATATTATTAGTCATTTCCTAAATATCCTCTTATACAGTTGGTATGATTCACAGATTAAATATTCCATATACGTATTTTGATAGTTAAATTTGAAATTTAAATATTGCAAACTAATGCAATTAATACATCATAATCGAAATAAAATGATTGAAAATAATGAAGCAATGCTTTTAAATTCTCAAAATTTCATTAAAATCCACTTATTGTTACATTTCACTCTCCCTCTTATCCTATTTTTTTTCTTTCGCTTAAAAAAAAATTTCCCTAAGTTTATTGTTGAAAAATTTCAACTGAAATAGAATAATACATCATGAAGAGACAGTATGCATAAGAGAGTTGTTATTGCTCTTTTTTTTTCCTCTTTCTTCACCTCTCCCTCCCTCTCTCTCTCTCTCTCTCTCTCTCTCTCTCTCTCTCTCTCTCTCTCTCTCTCTCTGTTCTTTCTCATGAACAGAACTTTTCTTTTACTTTTATTTCTTCCTCCTTCTTCTTTTTTCCATCCCTCCCTTTTTCAGTTTTTCTTTGCGGTTACATAAAAAAGAGAGAGAGGGAGAGAATGACAAGAAGACAATAATATCATAACAAAAAAAAAGAAAAAAAAATTATGGAAAACTGAAAAGAGTCTAAGGATAATTTTTAATTTTTTTTTTTAAATATTTCACATTTATTATCATTAACGTTATCATCGTCACTGTTTATCCGTTATCATCCATTTGTTGTATCATTGATAATCATAATAAAACAATGACAACAACAATTCGAAAAACTGTACCATCGATTTTAGTGATATTCAAATGAGTGTGAGTGATGGTGGAAGTTTGATGATGAAGTACATTGACACAAAGGCAACGGCGGAAAAGGACAAACGACAACAGCGAACAGATTGATGATGACGATTATCTTATAGACGAATGAAAGAAAGAAAGAAATGAAATGAAATGAATTGAATTGAATTGAACTGAGGATGAATTCATTTTTTTTTTATAACCTCCGTTTTTCAAGGACAATAAGTTTTTCATCTTTTTCTTTTCTTTTCTTTTTTTTTTTTAACAAATACAACAACTAATAATAGCAATAATATTATTTATAAATATTCTTCTTATCCTTTTTTTTTTCAACTCTTTTTATTTTATACTTTTCATCTTTCATTCACTCATTTAAGTAGGCATTTCTAGGCATTTCTCATTTAAGTAGGCATTTAGTACATTTCGCATTTCTCATTAATTATAATTTTCCCTTCTTAGAGAAGAAAAGAAAAAAGAAAACGAAACAAAATAGAGTAATAAGTGATAATGATCGATGTATGAAAGAAATTTTAGCATTGAATTAATATTTGTAATCATCAAAGAAGACCGACATTGAAGTAATCATGAATTTAGTGTCATTAAAATTTACATTCCTTTACTCACTAACTAAAGTTTGTCATAAAATTTTTTTTTCTACTTTTCCTTTTTTTTCTTCCACATTTCTATTTATTGTATGGATTTATATGATGGCAAATTTACTGATATTATCGACGTGATGATAAAAATTGCATGAAACTGATATCGTAGTGTATTTTAGGAAAATATAGTACTATTAGGACATTACCGTAATCACATAGAAATAACATAAGATGATAAGTTGGCTTAATTAAATTTAAAATGCATGAAATTAGCATTTAAACAATTTCAATTTTCATCCCTCTCCGACAATTCTCTCCTAAAATGAAGAAGATTGAACGAAAATTGTTGAGATATTACTAAATAAGCTGCTATATTTATGAAATTTAAAAGCAACAAATATTTTAAAATGAAAAAATTATTTGAAAAAAAATTTTTGGAAGAATACAACAAATTTACTTTGAACTAATTCAAATTCAATTCGTTTAAGCAATGAGGAAAAATATGTTGTAAAGGAAAATTCTCCTTTTTTTTTAAATTGAATATCATTTAATTTTAAATAATGAAAAGATGGATTGATAGAGTTGAAATGAAATTAATAGGAAAATTTTTTTTAAAAATGTAAAATTAAACAATAAAATTATGAATCAATTCAACGACCAATTTTTCCTTCCTCTTTTTTTTTCTTCCTTGCAAAAATACCAATGAAAGTGTAGACAGAATCACATTATGGCATAAACAAAAAAATTCTTAAAAAGATTTTAATTTCGAAAGTGAGAAGAGAAGAAATTTAAAAAAGAGTGAACGAGAGAGAGAGAGAGAGAGAGAGAGATGAGATAATCTAAGGAAATAGAAAAAGGAAAAAAAAACACAAATGAATAACATTTTTAGGATTTGAAAATGTGATTTTTTTTTGTTTTGTTTTTATTAAATAATAATCATCCGGAAATTTCAACAGAACAAGAGAAGAGAAAAGCTTTGAGACAGAGAGAGAGAGAGAGAGAGAGAGCTACAATATTAGAAGGGTAATAGTAAAGGTTAGTAAAGTCTTTTTGTCGGTAAATCATTTGAAAAAATACAATTTAATGTGTGAAAAGACTAAGAGATTATTGCGCAATAACTGATGACCCCTTTTTTTCTTCCTTTCTTTTTTTTGTTTCAATTTTTTTTTCTTTTAATGTATTCTTTTTAGTGCTAATGCAACAAGTGCGCCTTTTCTGTTTTCGGCGCTTTTTTTTCGGTTAAAAATATTAAACATTTTAATGACTGAAAGACACAGAATATCACTCATTCCTTTCTTTTTCGAGTTATTTAGTATTTCATTTATTTCCATTTCCTTTTTTTTTCAGATATTACATAGACAAATTGGCTTAATGCTAATTGCTCTAACTTTATAGTTCGCTTTAAACAAATAAAGGATGCTTTGTTTAAATGGGATGTTGTCATCAATGAAGAATAAACTAAACAACAATAAAGATATCCCTTTCTCTCCTTCTCTCTCCCCCTCTCTCTCGCCTCCGCAAGGAAAAGGAACAGGTAAAATGTTTTTGAAAATTATTATCTTATCGATCTAAAGAATTGTAAAAGTGATGTATTAGATTGAAATTTCCCACCAATAACTGAAAAAAAATTGACAAAAAATTTTAACAAAAATTAAGCAAATTTTTTAAAGTAATCAAAAAATGATAATAATAATAATTATAATGTAAAATGGTTTAGTAATTGCTAAAAAGAAAAAATGGACAAAAAAAAAGAAACAAATGCAAAATGAAATAATTGAACAAAATGAAAAATGAGAAAATGAAATTTTGAAATTGTTGCTGCAACAATATAATTTTATATTGAATGTTCACTTTGTTGTTTGCTAACAGTAATAATTTAAAAAAATTTATTTTTAATTATTTTTTTTTCCTTCCAAATTTTCCTTCTTTCCTTCTTCTTTAAAAAGAAAAAAAAGTTAGTTGAAATAAATATGACAAGTGAACAAACAATGAATGTTCATTTTGTTAAATTATTTCTATAAATTAAATTATTTCTATTTAATTAAATTATTTCTATTTCTGTCTTTCTTCTTTTTTAAATTATTACTAACAGTAATAATTTAAATTTAAAAAAAAAATTATTAATGAAATTTATTCATACCAATGGGACAAACACATATCGACAGCGATCCTTTCCGAAAACACTCTCCACCATTCAAGCAATCACAATGCTCCTCACAACGATCACCCATATATCCACTCGTGCATCTGCAACAAACAATTTCTTTAAATGATTGATATCTCTTATCATCTTCTTTATGATTAGCATATCATTAAAATTTGCTCAAGCTTTTTAGCAATCTTATCACTTATATTTGTTATTAATTAATTAGTTAATTAATATCACATTATTATTTAAGACAATATCAGTAGCAAGAACAGCACATTTTACTCTTTCCTATAAATGGTTGCTTTACTATAATCTAATTGATTAAATTAATTCGAAAGTTCATTGCTATCACTCCAAATGAATCTTTCCCTTATCTCTTTCTCTCTTATCAATTTGTATTTACTCTGCGATTGCTGCTTACTCTCTAATTAATACTTTTTAATTTTGCACTAAAGGAAAAAAAATGTACTTCACCAATATATACTTCTTCAATCAATGTTGATCATTTTTTTTTCTTTCACTCATAATTTCAACAATTTTATATAATTAAATTTCAGAAGGAGTAATAAATTAAATTTACACAATCCTCTTTCTTCTTTTTTTTAAACAGATTGTCCAGAGTATATATTCATGAGACTAACTTAATTCGTAATAATTACTTTAAGTCTGAATATTATTCAGACATAAATTCAGTAAGTTTAAATAATAATTTAAATATATTCAGTAATGTGAATTATTTCTTTCTTTCTTTCTCACTCAATGCATTGATAATATCGTTAAGCACTGTTTTCATTTATCAATTTCAATTTCCATTGGAAAATAAAATAAGCACAGAAAATAGGTATCCCATAAGCAATAATCTCCCCACCCCTCCCCTCCCCTACCGCATAAACTTTGAGAAGTGTTTAATAAGGGTGATGGTGGAAATCGTTGATTGCTTGATCTGGTGAGAATGACGATCGAATTTTATCAAAAATGAAAATCTTTTCACCAGACGACCAACGACCGTTCATACCAAACAATTGTGTAATAGCATCATTGTGCAATCACCACATGATAGTACTTATATGCATAAACAATATGATCGATAGCAGTACCTACTACTACTTAATTATAAATATTAGACTCTCAAGCACACAGGTAATTAATTGTTTTAAACTCTCTAGCACACAGGTAATTTTGGAAATAATATAATTATCATTAAAAGATGTAAATAATTCAATAACTCATTAATTAATGATTAGAGAAAAATTAAATAAATTATAAACTTTTCACATAATAAAATGACCTGTTTACAAATGCAATAATCTGATGTAACAACGATCATTTGATGAATAACGTTATCATCATACGCTTAAATAAATGTATAAATTAATAAATTAAATTTTAAAATTGGATTAAATTAGCGAATATATATTTTCATCTCTTTTTTTTGTTTACATTTTCCTCTCTGTTAACAAAAATATGTTTTTTTTTCTTTTTGCTATTTTTGATTTTTCTCAATTTATAACAAATAGACCACAGGAATGGCACCCGTTGCGTCAATACACAACCTACCTACTTACGTACCTCACGCACACATACTCATATATATATATCAATCAATGAGTGCGACAGCCTACAAGAAGTTCACGCCATAAAAATTTATTGTCACAAAAACGATTTACACGTATAGTGTAGTGTATTAGGGTGTAATTGTTCGGGAGTTGAATTTAAAAAATTTTAATTTTTCAAAGTTGGAAATCGATCTAATTTAATTGATAAAAAATTAAAGTTAACAGAAAAAAAATTATAGATTAGAGATGGTTAATTAGAATAAAAATTTAATTGTAAGGAATGTTTAGAATTAATTTTAATAAGATTTCTTTAAGTAAATTGACTAATTTCATGCAAGAATTTTGCAATAGCTAAATTTATTTTCATTCTGTCTTCCTTTCCTTTCATAGGATATTTCATTTAATTTAAGTAACATTGAAGTGCTAATGAAAAATTTTTAAATTCTTAAAAATTTTAAAAGCTAATATATTTATTTATTTGTTGTAATACAGTAATTTTATCTATCTTAAATAGTATTTAAACTATCATTTTATATTTTATTTTTACAACAAATCAAATTTCATCAAACACTTTTCCAACAAATGCAATAGTTTCGTTATCGGCTCTTTCATTTTTTTTTTGTTGAGATTTTTTGAAATTGAGAATGAAATGTGTGATGAAAAATGTTTGGAAGAAGAGAGAGAAAAAAAAGAGCAAAGGAAAAAAAAACGATTATTTGATTTGGTAGCGTTATGAATATTTTTTTTTAAGTGATAGGAAAAATTGCACGATCAACTCGACCCATCACTGGTAGAACAAAAAGGTCAAGGTGTTAGAGCTTAGTACATACTAAATCACAAATTATGTTTAACATCACTAGACAATTTAATGAACCATAAATAAAATAAATGGAATATTATGAAGCGAAAATAAAAATCTATTTTAACTAATTAGAATCTTTTTTTTAATTTAAATTAAATAAGAAATATGGAAGACGTTGGTAATAAAATAAAATTTCAACTAGTTAAAAATAAAATACGTCATAAAATATTTTAAAATGTTTTTTTTTCCTAATTTAAAATTAATCAAAAATAAATTATATTTTTAATCAAATCAAAAATAAATTTATTTAAATTAATCAAAAATAAATTATACACATTTTTAACTTATCCAATTTTATCCTTTTGTTTTTTTTTAAAACAGATCATTGAAATATATACGTATGCATATATATATATATATATATATATATATATATGAAAAATAACTAAAATTATTCGTACGATAGAAATTTTTTTGAATGCAAAAAAAGTAAAAAAAAAAAACAAAAAATGAATTAAAAAAAAAAATTCGCCAATCAGAGGAAATATCAATAATTTATGCGTATAATTAATTCTTCTCCTCTAATGGCTTTTTACAGCAACAACTCAAATGTGAAAAAAATACATCATTTCTATGATTAGTGTGATGTAAGCATTATTTGAATAAATAATGGTAGTTGTTAGCTAAACAAAAAAAAAATTCGTTTTACACATTACACCTCATAAATACACCTAAAACAATTTATTCAACAATTTGATAATTATGAACAATTTGATGATTATGATTATTCAACAATTTGATAATTTAACACACACACACACACACACACACACACACACACACACACACACACACTGATAACTGTACTGTGATAATGATAATTTTATGATAATTTTTTTTATGATAATTTTATCATAATTATTTATTGGATTATCAACTACTATCATCTCATCTACACTGATAATCATAATGAATGATAGTAAAATTAACATATCATTTCTATCTATGATTAGTATATGAATATATAAGTATGCACTATATATATATATATCAATGTTAATTAATAGTTTTATAATTAATGACCTTCACGGAGAAGATAACACCGATTGAATCTCACAAGTAAATCACACTTGGAAAAAAGGATACAGAGAGGGAGAGAGAGAGAGAGAGAGGGAAAAAAGAAAACTTCACAAAGATTACAAATCATTTATAATAGGCCATTATTGCGGTCAGTACCTTAAGGGAAAGTAAAAGCTAAGTGGTACAAAAAGCGCCCCCTATTGGTTGCACGCAATGAATTTGCCTAAAATACTATCACGCACATAAACAGACAAGTTTTATGTTTGAGTGACAAGGACGCTTCTTAACTTCTCACCACTAAATTACCTCATCTTGGGAAAGTATCCCACGCCTTTCCCTGCTCTCCCTCCTTCATCCATTTTGCATTGCATTTAATCGAAATTTTTCATTTGTAAAAATAAATTTTAATAAAAAAAATCTTATAAAAAAGAAGAAATGAAGAAAACAGTTAGTAAATTATAGAGAAGAACGAGGGAGAAAGAGAGAGAGGGAGAGAGAGAGGCAAAGAAAAAAATTTTAATTTTTTCATATTTTTAAAGTTTATTAAATTTAAAACTTACATGCATTTATGAACATTTGGTGAAATTTGCATACAATATCCACCATTACGACAAGATGCTGCATTACATCGACCTGAATAATAAAAAAAATAATAACTAAACGATTTCTTCAAATTAAATCTAACAGTTAAATGCTGATAAAACTACTTTATGGTCTCATCCATTTCAATTATTACTATCCTTACTATTATTATTATTAATTATTATTATTATTATCATTTATTATTATTATTACTATCAGTGTTGTTTGTTATCATGTTGCATTATCATTGATATTAATGAAGAATAAATTACAAATACACTCTCTTTTTTTTTATAAATTTTATAAATACTAAATAATTGCGATAAAAATCATGATAACCAAATTAAAATTATATAAACTTTTAACTGATAAAAATAAATTGTTCAGTATTTATTTGAAGAAAGACTTTTTGTTAAGTAATTCTCTTGTAGTGTGGTTGAGGAGGAAATGATAAAGTGATATTGTTATGTTTGCGTATTAGGTAAAGAGGATAATTAGCATCGATAAATGAATGCTACGGATGATTTTGAGATGATCGATGAAAAACGATGATTAGAGAGATTATTTGCAAATGCAAGAAATCTTCTAAACTACTTTCCTTAGCAATTACCAATCAATCATTGTCTTATATAATTTAAAAAAAAGAGTAAAATTAATTTCCATACTTTTAATTTTCATTTATGCAACGTTGCAATCTTATTCGTTGTAATTTTATTTTTATTTAAAATAATATTTACTTCATTTATTTCATTAATTTAGTTTTTCATTTATGAAAGTAATTAAAAGAGTTTAAGTTAATTCTTTAACGAGTTGTTTTTATGAAAATATTTGAGCTATTTGTTACGTAACGTACGTATGCAATTATTAAAAAGATTAAATGTTTAAAATATGCGTGAATGAAAAACGAAAAAAAGAATTTTATATAAACGAATATGAAATTTGTTGAATATGTAAAAAGCACAAAAAACGAAAGGAAATATCATATTGCTGAATAATGAACCGGAAAGAAAATCACAAAACTAACCGGTTAAAATAGCAGCATCGGTTTGAATCCGGAAGTTTACAATAATACTAATAGCTGTTATAATAGATAGTAGTAGTCGTCGCATTGTTGAAGACGTTTCAAGCGTCTTTCCGGAATTTCCTTTTTTTCTCTTTTCCTCTTCTCTATCAACCACTATGCCAAGAAAGGATGAATATTTAAATGTATGAGAGCAATAGCAAAATTAAATATTCACTTCAGTGAAATTATGCTAATTCTTAATTTAATATTATTGTAGTAGCAATCGTTAATTCAATGTTATTGTAGTAGCAATTGTTATCGTTGTTGTTTTATTATTATCGCAAATTGTGCATTTCATAAAAGTACGAAAATTAATCTCAACAGCGACAAAATAATCGTTCACCTGCAAAAACACTGCTTCAATTAACTTCTCACCTATGTCACACAACAACAACAACAACAAATTCATAATGTTAAATGTTTAAATGAAATGAAATTAAATTAAAATATGTATTGCTATAAGTACCTATTTAATACATTTAAAATATTAAATTAAAATTAAATTTCTAATCTTTTTTTTATGCGAAATTTTTGCAAAATAATTTTAAATTTCTAAATAAAATAATTATTTTAAGTAAAACAAAAAAAAAGCGTAGGAAAATTTCACATAAAAATTAATTTCATAAATTACATGCTAAGTAAACCTAAAAACTTATAGGATAAATACCGTAAGAATGCAATTTGCGTGATATTAATTTCAGGTGAAAAAAATTGATACGTAAAAAATATATACATATAGGCATATATGTAGGGGAAAAACAGGTATGTATGCCATCTACCGTCATTTAAGGATAGATAAAGATGAATTGTTGTATTCTAAGAATATGTCTGTCCAAGAGGGTGTGTGTGTGTGCGCGTGTGTGTGTGTGTCTGTGTGTGTGTGTGTGTGTGTCTGTGTGGAATAATGTAGGAGTAAACTACATCTCTGCAAGAGAGAGAATAAAGCAAAGCAACAAACATGCAGTAAAGAGAACATCAAATAAGAGAGAGAGAGAACAGCATAGATGGATGGGATGGGATGGTAGATGAAAACGGACGAGAAAGGGTTGGTCTTCGGCGGGACTGAAAGACCGCCCCAACAAGTGAAAGACGAATAAATCATCGGTTCGATGTAGTTGACGTGTTGTACGTTTGCTATTTTTGTTAAGTTATCTTTTGGAAAAATTTAATTTCTCAAAAAAAAAGAGAAAGAAAAAAATGTGAAATTGCAAAGAACAGAAAAAGAAAAAATTGAAATTAAATTGAACCAATTTTTTATGTTAAATTTTTATTATTCAGTTTTACTAAAGAAAAAAAAAGGGTATTTCTCTAATAATTTTTTTTTAAGTTTATTGATTGATTTGTTAAATTTCACTGATCAATGCGCGCATGGGTTGTCATTTTTACTGTATAAAAAAACGAAATGATTCTTGAAATTGAAAAATTTTAAAAATATATACATATATATTTGAAAGTTATACAGCTGATGATGATCAATGAAATGATTTAACTATTACTGGTGGAGAATTTAAACATAAATCTCAAAAACGAACTGATAAGATAAATTTGATGATAGGATAATGGTGACATTGCCCGCGTGATATCACTTCGGAAAATGTTTGAGAGGGATGCGTATTTAAGATTTTGTATCTTTAAATATGTAAAAGATTTATTTTCAATTTTTATTATTGTTCTTAAAAAGAAGAATTTTAAAAATTTCATCAGTTTGAACACCGTATCAAGGCCTTTATAAGGACTGGTGAAAGGGTCGTGTTTTCCTGATATCTCTGAAAGCTTCAATAATAAGCTTTAGATGCTACTACTACTATTTGAGTTAAGGGTTGAAAATTTCGATAATTTCAAAAAATTCAATTTAAAAAAAAAGCAATTGTGCAGTGTTTAACAAAATTGAAATGCTCATTTATCATAAGCTGTTTGCAATCAATCATTGAACGATTCAGGAAATTTTCAAAAACTAAACAGACAGAAACAATTGGTTTACTTATCACTGCTAAAAAAAGTTTTCATTAATTCGAAATATTGGAACTCAAAATTTTTCACATAGACTTTTTTCTTATTCTTTCCTAATTCTAAAATTTAGGTCTTTCCTGAAAGAAAAAATTTTGTTAAAATTTTTGTACAAATCGCACATATTATTTTTTTTTCCATTGAATGACTCTTTACAAAAAATGTCAGAAACTGCGAACTAACTTTCTGGTGCTTTCTGGAAAAAAAATTTGAGTGGAAAGTGCAAGCTTTTAAAAAGTTTGATAAATGGATGAAACTTTTTCCGTAAACGTAATCCAAAAGGAAAAATTAAAAGTTGAAACATAATTTTCTAAAAAGGTTAATAAATAACCCAAAAATGTTTTAGAATAAAATTAAAAAATTTCGCGCAAATTTATTCGTAACAGTCTGATTAATTAATTAGGAAATTTATTAAATTAATGAAATTAATTAACATCGTTAGACGATTAAAAAATAACTATTAATTAAGGGAAGCTAAAAGAATTGCTGATACTAAAAGGTCGTTCTGAAGTAAGTGGTAGAATGGAATTTGGCAACTTCCAGGGGATGATGGCGAAAGTTTGACATTTTCCAGGTAATAATATTAGTGTCGGATCGGCGCCATCCTGTGGAATTCTTAATAAGCCATTGCCAATTATTGCATCATCAACTGTCGCTCGCGGCACTTACTGAAATAGCACAATTGATGGTAGTGAAATAAAAATGAAAAGAAATGGAATGCAAAATTTTAAAAATTCACAATTGAAACGGAAAAGGTAATAATTTTTCCGGATCAGAATCATTTCATTTAAAATTTTTTTTCCATCAAATCATATCTTCCTAAGCTAAATTAGGTCATTTCGAAAAATAATTTCGAATAATTTTAGCACAATAGCAATAAATTGAAGAAGCTTTTGCATACTTTTTTTAATGGAAATTTTAGCAATGAATTAATTAAAATTAAAGGAATTGAAATTATCATATCATATCTTCTAAATGCTAGCGGCTAATATCATATAGTATGATTGCTAACAAAAAAAAATGTAAATTTAAAAGCAGAAAAAGAAAAAGCAACAATATCAGTCATCAAAGCTTATATTTTTAAATTTGTTTTGTTAGATCGAAATTGAAATTGCAAAAAAAAACATACATATTAATATGAACAAATGCATATAATTGCAGTAAAGAAAAAAAGAAAGAATTAAATTTATTTGAAAGAAAAGATGAAATAGTGTGACATCAAATGGATGATGTCGAGAGAGAGAGAGAGAGAGAGATTGCTGGTGACACTAATGTTACCGTATCCTTTGCATTTGTCAACTACATAACTGGCATACACACACACACACACATCCATACACTAATAAGCACATACTTTATATACTGATAAGTGATAAATACACGTAGATATACGTATGAATACGTATGAAGTAGGAATAAGTACAAAATTATCGAAGTAAGAATATATGCAAAATTCCTACTTCAAAAAAAATAATTAAATACAAAATTGCTAGTTAATTGAAGTAGGAATTTTGGAGTTAGGATGGATTTGTAAAATAAACAATGAGATGTGTACAATGAATGAATGAAAAGGTTTAGAACAAAAAAAAGGAGGAGGAGAAAGAGAAGAAGAAAGAGAAGGAGAAGGAGGAGGAAGAGAAAGGAAGAAAAAAAAAGGACGGATAAACGATAACAATAACAATATTGAGTTCTGCTATCCCCCCCCCTACCCCCCCTGCTGAACAAATGAGTGGAGCAGCATGAGGTAATTTCATCACTCACCCAATTAATTATGGTAATTTGTTGTAATAAAAACAGGCGGAATATACTTTCCCTTGCATACTTGTTGATTTCCGGTTAAGGGGGAAAATCTCACAGTATCGGAATGGATAATATATGTTAAGGCTGAATCGGAAAGTTAAAATGAATAAGATATTAATCTATACAATATGGTTCTTTTTTTTTTGTTTCACTCCTATCTCTTCCACTGTCTAAATCCCTTCAAACAGTAACTTCAAAGGAACTGATATGAACTATCGGAAGATTTATGAAATAAACATGATGATGAGAAACGCTTACTTACGCACATCATTGAAATTACCGCATAATAATGAGAAATTTAAGTAGGACATAAACTGGGAATTTTTTTTTTGTTTTTAAAATTTTATAAAACTTAATTACATTGTTTTATAAAACTTAATTACATTATTTTATAAAACTTAATTACATTTGCTCACTTACGCACATCATTGAAATTACCGCATAATAATGAGAAATTTAAGTAAGACATAAACTGGGAATTTTTTCTTTTGTTTTTAAAATTTTATAAAATTTAATTACATGTTACTTGAAATATTTTAATAAAATAATGAAAATTCCAAATTATAAAAATTACTTAATAAATAATGCAATTGGAAAATTATCATGATATAAAATAAACAGTAAACTTAATAAATAATGAAATTCTTATAACCAAGTAATTTCCTATTTAATAAATAATGAAATTCAACCACCGTATAATTAATTCATTTATTAATCAATTGCAAAAATTTTTGAATAAAAATTGAAATTGATAACAGAATTAATTGATTTAAATTTTTACAAATGAAAATTAATGTATAATAAGCAATTGAATGCCGAAATTCACCGATCTAATGCGATCGTATAAAATTATAGCATTTATTTAACTAGTAAAATATCCAAATGACAAGCATAAACTTCACAAACGGTAAAAAAATAGATTTTAAAAAAGTGAAAAATAGCACATAAAAAGGAGAGGGAGAAAAAAAAGCAGACAAAATATCTTAACATCGAAAAAAAAAAGGATGAAATGTGAAATGATCTGATAGATCTATCGTAGTAGTAGTAAGATTTATTGCGGGAAGTTCTCACGTAGGATAATTATGTGATAATAAATGAAGGAAAAGGAAGAAGGATGAGAAGTGATAAAAATACTGTTAACATTCTTTGTTAAATTTCGTTCTCACAGCAATTTGCCCACAAAATTTTCGTTTATTTTAAATTTAAATTTTCATACGGTAATGTTATCAAAATTAAATGAGCAACTGAATGTGATAGAAAATGATAGTGAAATATTGAGGAGAGTGACATTAGCATTCTTTGCTTATGCTAATTTATTCATTTTTAGTTTGTTTTTAAATTTTATTCAAAAATTTTTACGAAATTTACATACGATAATATTTACCAAAATTATATCAATAATATACTATTTCGTTAAATTATTAAATTATTTTAATTTCTCCTTCTTCTTTTATCACTGCCATTAATAATAAACTTTCTCTGTACCAATGCAAAATCATATATTAAATGAAGGAAGAAGAACACATCATCCACAAGTATTCAAGTATAAATTAAATGAGTAATTGAGTAAACAAATAGTTTCGAAGAAATAATTTTAACCTTCACCATTAAAACAATAAGCAGTTCGCTAATTACCAAAGGCATTAATTAAATTGAAGAAATAAATTTGCTTATTCAATTTAATCTGTCACTTAAACTACACTCTCTCACCTTTTCTCTCTTTCATCACTTATTCAAAAATGCAATTTAAAAATTTTTCAAACAAAAAAAAACGCTTGAAATGTACAAAAATGGCAAAAATAAAAAAAAAGGAATAAGTTCTCGACTATAAGATATTTTTAAGATATTTTAATTCCAAGGTCTTTAAGCAAAAAAAAGGAAAAAAAAGAGAAAAATGTTCATTTGCTTCCGCATATAATTAAAATAAATGAAAATGTGAGAAGCTAAAGGAAAAAAAAAAACTTTTTAATTTCAAAAAAAAAAAGCACAGAATGTAAAGTTTGGTTTTTTATTTTTTTTTTCTTTTTGCAATCGATTAAAAACCGGAAAATGCTAATAATAATAATAATCTCAGAGCAGTTCGGATCACACAACTGTTAATGGAAGTATTAGATGTGCGTGAGGAAGTTGTTTAGTTTTGGTTTATAACGGTAATAATATTATTGTAATAATAGTACGATACGGTTGGGATGTTATTTTCGCATAATAATCATTGCAGTTTTTTTTTCTCTCCGACCGGTAGGTATTCTTTTCAATTTTCATTTCACGAACTTTTCCCACTCCCATCAACCTTCTAACCCATCGGTTTTTTTTTCTACGGTAGTTTAACTAATCTTTTTTTTTCCTCCCACTTTTTCAGGTCAAACAACTGTTATAGGCTTGTGTCTGTGTGCGTGTGTGTGTGTGTGTGTTTGCATATGTCTGTACATGAAAATGAATGAGTATAAAGATTTCAAGACTTAATTTTTGTTCTAAATTTGAATTTAATAGTAATTAAAATTACCAAATATCGATGTAAGGTTTAGTTTAATAATTGCTAAAAAATACTGCATGGAAGAGACTATGAAATTTAAAAAAAAAAAAAGTATGCGTATGTCTATATATGTGTGTGTATGTACGTCTACACGTACGTATGCGCATATGCCTATAAATAGAAGTAAATTAATATAAAGATTTCAAAATTTGTTTTTCATTTTGAATTTGAATTTAATTGTAATTCAATTGTTTATCACGAAATATTAACGTGACGTTTAGTTTAACAACTGCTATGCAAATAGTAAGAGATTATGAAATTAAAAAAAACTATAAAATATATAGGCAAAAATAAATAAATCTAAGTATTAATGATTTAGTAATATTTGCAATTAAAAGAAAGGAACGAGAAAATCGATGGATAATGGAAAATTCTTTGAAGAAATGGAAAATGAGTAGAAGTTGTCTAAATTAGATTATTTCTAATTTTTTAAATTTATTTGTTAAATTCTAATGTTAAATTCTAATTATTTATTTGTTAAGTTCTAATCAATTCTAATTTTTCAATTTATTTGTTAAATTCTAATTAGGACATCAACTTAGAATAAACAAAAAACGTAGACTTATTGTTTGATAGAAGCATTGAATATTTTAGAGCAAAAATTAAGATAATAAAAAAATTAATTATTTCTATTATTTAATACTAACTGATCAAAAATTAATGTTTTAAACATTTATTAAACAACAATTTCAAAAGGATACAGTTGAATGAGATCAAAATTAAGCATTAAAAAAATTATCCTCCGCTACAATAATCATTTTCAACTATCATACTAAAACTAAAACACTAAAAGCTTAATCTCTATAGTCTTAAAAGAAAAAAAAATTCGAATAAATATCAAACAAAGCAAAAAAAAATTGCAATTCTATAATTTAATCAAAATTTACTCAAATTTAATAATACAAATAAAATGTTTAATAAAAAATTTTGAGTAAAATGATAAGATTAGGTGAAAGGTTAGGACTGATAGCTAATAAATTAGTCAGCTTAGATCGATCAGATAATATCTCTCGGATAATATCAATGTTTTAGCAATTTTCCCAAGCAATGCTGTAATTTTGTTATTACTCAATCGGCTTGGATTTGCTTAGGAAAGTTTTTAGCTGTCCACTTATCGCTTGTTCATCGCAAAAATTAGACGTTCAATTGTCAGCAAATGATTTATGATTTGTTCTAACTGATATTTTCCAAATCCTTTCATCTCATTTTTTGAAATTAAAATATTATTGCGGCGGGAAAATGTGTGAGGAAGAAAAAAAAAGAGGAATAAAAGTATTTAGCTATTAGCCATTAGCTATTAGCTGGCACACAGTTAAATAAATGAAACAAAGACGATTGGATAAGCTTACTAATTAAGCTTTCCTGTAATTAATTAGTTGTCAAAATTGTAAACATTTACAATAATTACATGCTATATGACTCATTTTAGTGATTCGCTTAAAATTTAATTTCACATTCACCGATGAAGAAAGTAAGAGGAAATTTAATTTGATTGATATTGAAAAATAATAATGTCTTCAACGGTTGAGATTTTTTTCTTTTCACTTCTTCCTTACTCTCAGAACAAACTACCTTAAATGATTTCAAGTTTTTCTCTTTTTCCGCTATTTTCAAAGCATTACGTTTGATTCGGTTTCTTAATCATTCAGGTTTTCTTTTGTTCCTTATTTCCGGAGCATTATGCTTGATTCGGTTTCTCAATCTTCCTATTATTACTCGCTTTTTTTTTCTTTCTTTCTTTTTTCTTTCTCTCTCTCAAAAAAAACGAAAATTAATGTCCTTCAAGCAATTTTCACTCACTCCTTTTTTTTCCCTTCAAGAAATGCAAATAAATTGTGATGGAAATTGTGTGAACTCTATGGCTCACATTCTCATTGTACATTTTATCATTTCAAAATTTTCACTTTCTTTTTTTTGTTTTGAAAAAGGAAATATTAATTGATTGAGAGAAAAATGAATGAATAAATGGCAATTTTTAGTTTTATTTTTGAATATTAATGCTAATGGAAGGATGGATACAGTATGAAATATTATTAGATCAAAATTTACACCATTCAGTTTAGCATTTATTAGATTAAATTAAAAATTTACTGTATTAAATCCATTATTAAATTTTTTTTTACTATATTAAAAGAATTACTATAATTAATTTTATCATTTTAGCTCAATTTTTTAAAAAGTTTTGTAAATTAAAGTTTGTAAATTAAAAAATACAGTTTTGTAAATTAAAAAAAAAAGAAGAAAAGGAAAAAATTTTTGATAGAAATATTACAAAACGTATAAACAAATATGGAAGAATATTACTTGCATTAGTAAAAATGTTGTCGGTTACGTGAACGACTAAATGGATTTTATCTTACCTGATGAATTTATACGGATAATCCTTATTTCCATTGTACACACAAGTCTAATCTGGCGCCGATAACATTATATGCATGCAGAAGTGCATGCATGCATGCATTAACAGTTGCAGTGCTTCTTCTCAAACTCATCAACACTTCCAGTGGGATGAAATATACAAAAAAGAAATGAACAAAGGAATGAAAACATTTAGAAATTTTATTTAAAAATTAACATTGTAGTTGGTTTAAATAATTTTCTATTTGAATTGAAAAAAATATAATTTTAAAGTATTGCTGGAAAGAGAGGAATCAATTATGAGAGAAAAAGTAGGATAAATGAATGGAATATTTAGTTTCTTTTTTTTTGAGATAAATTACACATTCATTAATTATTGATAATGGATGTTTTTGAGTGAGTAATTTTGTCACTATCATTTCCAACTAATTATGATATGATAACAATATCGGTGGTAAAATGATAAGATGGAATGATTTCTAACTAATCACATCATTTTTCTTCTTTCATCATTGAATATTTGAAAGTAAACAATAAATTAATTACAAATAATTTAAAATATTTTAAAAAATTTTTGTATTTTAAAATGCATAAATAGTAATTGACAAAAGATAACTGTGCAGAAATACAGTTTGGTAATTAAATGAATGTGTGCTTATATGCAATTATCTCTGTTATGAAAATTTTTCTCCTGACATTTCTCACTCAGTTAAATTGTCAAAATTTTTTTGCAATCATTAAGAGGTCAAATAGTTTTGGGAAGAAAGAGTGGGAAAAAGAAAATTGAAATTATTTTTTGTCATCAAATTTATGGAATAATATATGTTTGAAGGGATTAATTAAATATTTAAAATGAAAAAAAAAGTTTGTAATTTCAGTACTAAGTAAGTGAGAACTGAAATTTATGTGAGAGAAAAAGAAGAAAAAGAATGGAATATTAACAGTTATACAAATAATTGCGAATTTGACGGAAAAAAATTTCACATACGCTCAAATGAAATAAAAAAAAAATGGCTATCCTTGCAAATGTGCAAGTTACAATTTCATGGGAAGATGAATTTGCAACAAATTCAATTATTACTTTGTCATGAAAAATGTCACACTATCTACTCTTTTTTTAATTTAAAATTTGACAATTTCAAGAGTATTTGAAGGCTAACTTATATTTCTCTATACGTACTAGCATATTTAACATTTGTTCATCACTCACTGAATCCTAAGAAGCATAAATAAAATTTAAATTTCAATCGTTAACTGAATGCTAAAGCACACACCAGAAAATAAAATAGAATACTGAAACAGATTGTAAACGGAAAAAAAAAAGATGACACAACCAATTTTTTTTTTGGTACATATTAACTAGGCGTTATATTACGTGGTAAGTTACGTCATCGTGGTTTATAGATTATATTATTTTAATTCTCTCCTCATACTATTTTCTCATTTTCTCACTACATTTCCTGTATTTTCTCTCACTTTCTTCCTTTCTAAAATTTCTACACTTCTTAAATGGAAATAAAGTAAATAAATTTTTCAATTGATTTAATTCGTAGAGAAAAAAAATACTTTATCAAACCACAATAGTAATTACTGTCTACTTTTGTCGGTGAGTTCACAGGGTGTGTGAGGTCTCATTACATTCTCAAGAAATATTTTCTCATGAATGAATCGTCCGAACGATGCGACATCTCGTCGCCTCATAATGACCCTCCCATCAAGTGTTACATTTTAACGGTACACATAAGTACTCAAAAAATAATTATTCCTATTCAATTATTATTTAACTGAGAAATTTTTGAACGTCTAAATTTTAAAATTGATACTTCAATGTTAGCTTTAATTGAAATTTGCAAAATGTTACGATCGAATTAGTTTGTTTAAATTGAAATGATTCAAATTGAAATTAGCAAAAAACAAAAATTATTATTCGTTTAACGATTTCATTATTGACAATGAAAACAATCAAAATTTAAAACAACAAAAAAAAATTGAATTTTAAAGTAAGACTATATTTTAATTGCGAGAAAAATTCGCCTCCATTTTTTTTTTTAGAAATCAAACACTCACGATATGCTGTTCTAACCAAAAAAAAAAAAAATGAAAACTTGAAAATTAGAATTTTTCTCATCATATCACTTTCATTTTTTCTACGGCTCTCACGTTTCATGAAAGAACAGACAGACTAACAATTACTCTTACTCAAATGAATGTTTTGATTACCTTCTAAAGAATTCATTTATACGGTCATTTCTGATGAAAAACTAAGAGAACGATTTGTAAATTTGAACCTAACCTTGATTGATATTTTAACCGTTCTAACCGGAATCGGAACGGAATCAAAAATAATCAGAAGAGTTGTTGTAATATTGAGTAAACAATTTTTAAATAGCTGAAATGAAAAAGTTCTTATAAAAAAATTGTCAGATAAGAAATTAAAATTTCTCACAACACTCTCACAAATATTTCTTTCTTATTTCCTCTCTCTCTCTCTCTTTCTTGCTCCCTCGATCGAGATGCTATCACGTATGTCACAAAAATTAATGCATTCTTACACTGTTCTCATTCTATTTCTAAAATAAAACCGATAAAAAGTATTCTCATGTGAACTGTAATCATAATTACTTTGAGGTCACAGTTCACACGACATTTGTAAGCCCGTGTCAACAATAATTAGGGTTAAACGTCGTGCGTTATCTTGGTCTATCATTTATTATGTATCTGTTCATCTTCCCTCTTTAGAATATTTTTTTTCTCATCCTTTTCACGTTTTTCCAGCAACATTTCAGAAAGAAATAAAAAAATTACAATCGCTTCTTTTAAAATTAAAATTAATCGACCATCCAGTACAGCGAATTTTACTGGTAAACATTGTCATTCACTTGTCTCAGATTTGTCGAGGTAGGAATTACCTATGACTTTGCCTCCAAAACCATTCATTTCTATTACCTCCGGCTAAGGTCACTTTTATTCAAACGTCCAAATCAACATCGTTTCACTTATTCTACGGAATTGATTTTGCTGCTTCCCAGCATTTCGCCAATCAAGCACTGCCCAAGACATATTCCAGTAAAACATTCTGGACAAGATGCACTGTGATCCAATATTGTATTCCAACCAATAATAACAGGTATTTTATTTTAAGCAAAATGTGTAGTATCAAGTTGCTATTGGAGTGGACTATAGGACCTCCAACTCTAAACTTTTTTTTCCAACTCCGACGTTTTTGTCTCAGCTGGAGGAACAATGAGGCGCAAATGCAATAAGAAACGTCTAAATATTCATCATTAAAAACATATTAAATAAATCAAAATTTAGTTAGTATTATTTCGACCCTCTAAATTCCAAATAACTGAGGTTGTCTGAACTTTACATCTTCGCTAATTTGCAAGTGTTATCATTTACCATTTACCATAAGCAGCTCTTAAGTCATGATCGTCGATGTCGATCATTTCATACCATGTCGCAAGAGCAAAATTTAACAATATTTATGTAGTGAGACAACAATATTATAATTCTCAGGGATGTACAACGACATCAACAAAACGACTTTCAATTATTGCGCCTCTTGCTGTGTTTTCAGCATTTTAAGGTATGCTTTCTTATTTTTAACACGGTTCTTACGAACCGCTAACGATGACTTCTTCGCCGTCCAGCGCTTCTTTGTGACCTAAAAATAATATTTGACGCTAAAAATCCTCAGAAGAAAATGATGCTAACGCCACCAAAGAGTCCAAGAAAAGATAATATCAAGACAACAAATGAAAACGCTCCGGTAAAAACAAAAAAAGAGAATGGAAAAAAAAAACGACCTCCTTCGGCTCCTTCGCTTCCCGTGCTGGGTTCTTACGGATAGCTTCATGTGCGTTTTTATACATATTCATAATCTGCAAGTACATAAACTTTTCGTCATTAATATCAGGAATAAAATCAATTATACAGGAATATTAGTTTTCGGTAAACAAATTTGGAAATAACTCACATCATCTGCCTTGATATTAGCAGCAATGAAACGCGAAAAATGCCGCTTGTATGCATCTTCATCTTGTTCTTGCAACAGTTTCATATAATCAGCAACGTGCTTTCCAAGTATTCTATCACGGTGCGCTTCAGCATTATATTTGGTTTCCGAATTATAACCAAAGAAACGCGTTTCACTAAAACGAAAAATTGCACCAACAGAACTAGAACTTTTAATCTAATATCCATAGCTATTCCAAACGGCAGATCGCATAAAGGACCTGCTACAAAACGTGGAAGAATGCAGAAATGAAATAATAATTAAGAAAACAACAAAACAAAATAATACACACCTGTGTGGGACATCAATACCACCATCAGCAACACCTTTCATGACTGCGAAAACCTTAGCGCCTGTAACCGTACGCGCTAAGCCAACATCGAGGACTGCCCGGAAGGGTGCACGCTCGCCTTCCTTTTCAACATTGTAATCGTCACCGTTTGCTTCTTCCAGACCCTTGTACTTTTCCGCCAAACCGATTTTGAGCAAGTGGCGTCGAGCCAGCAATAAACCAGTAGCATAAGCTGATGCATAGTTGGTCAAACCCACCTACAAGTAACAAATTCAAGCAAATGTATTTACGCGGTGTAGCATAAAATGCAGTTCGCAGGAAACATGATCCATACATGTCAACAAGTACGATTCTGACTTCATACATACACTTCTTAGTCATAAATTTTATAAACAGACGCCTAACTGAAAAACGAAGAAAATGTAACCTTAATTCCATAACGCGGCAATTCATGTGAGTAAGCGGAACAGACCACTATGTCACCTTCAATTCGAGAATATGCTATCTGAAATTTACACCGGTATTGATTATTTATCAGAACTAAACTAAAGTAATCTCATTTTCAATGGTCGCCAGAGAGATTCCACACTTTATAAAAACACAATAACAAGTGACGGAAACTGGAATTTGAGGGTCGAAAAAGTTTTTCGACCATTCAGCATATCTACAGTGATAACAATACGACTTGCAAGAGCTTTTTATGATACCTATAACTTATTGGCCCCCGCTAAAGAAACTGTATTAAAGAAGTGGACAACAAAATCATGCGAAACTCCGACTTAATCTGTCAATTCCCACTCTTGTAAACTTGTAAACTATCAGTACAACTCAGATCAACTTGTAATAAGGTAGCTTGACTCACTTGGGCGATGACATCCCTGTTGGTAAATCGTACAATAAGACGATATTTTGGAGTGTTGTACTTATTCTTATCTTGCACAGTTAAACGTTTCCTTGCATGATAATCCGTTTTACCTTCACGTCTCCGTCTAAGTTTCACCTGATAGCGTTTGAAATATGCCTTGTTCTTGACTACTTTCACGAACCCCATCCTACAATCTGAAATTCATAATTGTCACAGTCCGTCATTTGCGTCACACGCACTTTGCATATTACTATGGGATTAAGCACCTAAAAAGCAAAAC
Source organism: Litomosoides brasiliensis (assembly GCA_013365375.1). Taxonomy (NCBI): domain Eukaryota; kingdom Metazoa; phylum Nematoda; class Chromadorea; order Rhabditida; family Onchocercidae; genus Litomosoides; species Litomosoides brasiliensis. The sequence goes on along the minus strand of JABVXW010000160.1, from coordinate 34,650 downwards.
AGCTCACAACAGTACACTATGTGCGCTTGGCATGTAAAACATCACACGCACCACAGACCAAGCTCCAAATATCCCGCTTGCTCGCACATATGATTCCAGGCGCATTTTATTCGCATGCAAATCACATAACGTAAGAACACTTACGCAACCCCAGAAGGAATAACGCCACACCTCCACCCTCCACCACTACATTTATCAGTCAATATGAATCCATCAAACCACTCTTTAGGCCTTTGCACACAACGTTGACGGTATGAAAAAGTTGCGGATCACTGCAGATCTACCTCAAATGTAGATAGCTTCGTGTCTCAAGGCCCCATTTAGTGGCTGACACCAAACGAGGGAAGTTCACGAGAACAACGCCAGATCCGTGTGAGGTAGACTTGAACTTTTCCAGTTATTTTTTCATCACTGTTGCCTTGAAAAGACACGGATGTCCTATTCTATTCGAACATTTTCGCAGTCGTGTCGAGAGAGGAGGCGTAAGGGAAAAATTTAACTCAATTCGAAATTTAGGAATATCTATGTAGGTCAGAAGGAATATGCCGTATATGTCAACAATGAGATATGCGCTATGGTTTGTATGTCCTGAGTGTGCTAAAAACTTCTGATTGAATTCTTATTTATTTGTTACTTGCAAGAAAAATAATCATTTAAAGCTGTGTATTCGTGTGGTCGGTCTGTTGCATTGCTAATGCTTATACCATTATTTGACCATTTTCGTTACGAAGATTTTTCCATTACTTTGAACACTTATTTTTCGGAATTTTACATTGCAAAATTTTTTTCGGAAAATAATTGTTTTAAATTAACAGTAGAATTATTTGGTTTAAATTTAGCAGTGCTATTGGAATGTCCAATACATCACAGGGGAAATGTTCACACCCGATATATCGTAACAATAATTTGAGCAATCTCTGTAATCGTCATTGTTAGTTCTTCTTCTGTTTAACTTTCATTAACTTGTGCTTGTGAGAGGTGAAGTATTCGGTTTAATGAAATTCGGATTTTGAATTCGCCGGAAAGTGGTTTTGGATATATTTTGTTTCCGTATTTACTTAATAAGAAGGAATCTAAACATTGGAAAATAAGATATCGTATATTTTTCAGATCCAGAACACTCGCAGTTTGATGCTGGATTCAGGCGAACGGCACTTAACGGTGTTGGTGATGGTTCGTTGGGTACGAACCGTGGGCAGTTTAGTCAGTGCAGTCATTCACGGTCAAGTAGGTTATTTGAACTTGTTGTTATCAGGTTGATAGAACTGAAAATAGTGATTGTCAAGGAAAAATCGGAAATAGTCGATTTCAGTTCCGGACTTGGTTAGAGAAACCGGATTGATTCTGGAAGTACAGAGAGAATATGGACGCATACTTAGTCAATCCAATTTTTCCGCACCAAATATTCATATTTATTTTTCGTCTTCTACCCTGGTTAACAATGCACCTTTGAGCGTGATTACTGACAACCTCTCCGATATTTTCCAAGCTGGAGCAATGGTTTTTTTTGTCATTTTGTTTAAGCATTTTATACATTTATCAAACTTCCTTGCACGGTGGATTGCATTCAGATCTTATTTAATACATGTTTCAAGTTAACATCGCTTGATACGCAAATGCATAACACTTATGAAGTTATTAAATCTGTTGTAAAAACGATTGGTCATATTTGATTTAGTTTTGAAACTGACTTTACTACTAGGCTATCATTAAATCACTACCAGATTTATTGATACATAGGGGGATTTCAGGTGGAAATCGAGGTAGAGGGAGGTGTTAATCTAAAAGAACTAAAAGATCATGTACACGTAATACTGACATGTACCTCTATAAGGCCAAGCACGGAAATCGGTCGTAAGCGTATGTTTAAATTTTGAATTTATAGATAAGCAGTACCATTGACAGATTTTATGCTCAAATTATATGTTTTCAGCAGAACTAGTACCAATGGTAGTAATACAGGATAATCACGAAATTCCTCTTGCTCTGATAGCTAACCATGAGCTAGTTGCAATTTCTCGGCATGTTTTCCCAATAGAAGAGGTTACTTCGACATACATGGCAAAGAAGAATTCTGTTACCACAAATGTGAATTTTTTTCCAACATCTTTTGTTATACCTAATTTCTTTTGAAATATTTCTCAAGCTCGGTATGGAGCTTTTATTAGTAGATGATCATTGGAAGCAGTGGCTGTCAATGTCCAAAAGTGAGCAAAATATTGCAGATTTTAGCATTTTTAGATAATTCCAGATAGAGTGGCCAGAATTTGCGACTATTGGACGTTCCATAGAGGGGCGGATTATAAATGCACCGCCATGGATCCGTGAATTTACAAATCCAACAGTCAAAAAGATCGCTCTAAGTATACAACGTTTTGGACGAGATCGAGAAGGTTTTGCAATAATAAAAGAGGTTGTTTCTTTTGTCGTCTTAATATTTCATTTTATTACTCATAAATTTCATTTTTGTTGTCCTTGCAATGAAAGTTTTGAACATTTTGTAGTATATCAAACGGGGTGTTATCCTTACACCAATCGACGAAGAAGATAAGAAAATATGTGGTGATTTGTTTTTCCCGTATGAAATGCGAATCGATTTATCGCGTGCGGTGACAGAACATAAGGTGCAAATTTGAAATTTATGATATTTCAAAGCAGACATTTGATATCTTTTATTTTGCGCGTAGACACTACGAGAAAGCTGTTAGTATGTGGTCTACAGAACTTTCAAGGTCATATATAATCACTGTCGATATGTCTATACAGCGTCTAAAAATAAACTGTTATCTAAAAATATGCCTTATCATTGTATTCGGGAGCCTTGTCTGAGGATAAAACAAAGGATATAACGCATTTTGAAAAGTGGAGGAAAGTAAATGTCTGTGAATTAATTAATGAAGAGCCCATGTGCTTTAGGATGTATATCGGTTAGGCTCAAAATGGTATTTTCGTGCATGTCCAGAACTGCCAAATCGTAAATATAAGTATAGAGTATATAACCTCAACAGTTTGGATGATGTCTTCAGTGGTGATTTGATTGCCCAGAAACGATCTCATGACCAAAGAGTAGATCTCTCGGTAAAGTATTTTTTTAACGGATAATTTAATCCTTAAATTTATCGGTTAAAATTTTTAAATGAAAAGAATTAAATTATTCGGTTTGTGTGTTTACACTGAGCACAGTAATATTTGGCGAGAGAGTAAAAAGAATTGATTTTAATGGAAGTGTTTAAGGTCACAACGACCCAGGAATTAATCAGCGCTGATGCCTCGACGAGTGGCATAGAAGCAGGAGCATCTACAAATCATGAGCTGAATGACTCACACCAGCTAATTGAGTTAGATAGTGAACCTTTGTCGGTAGGTTTAATTGAGTTCGATGAAAATTCTTCTCAAGTCAGGATTAGTTTGTGATAGTCACACCAAATTTCTGTAATCAGTAAAATGAAAGAGAAAAAATGGTATCACAGAAATAGAATTCACAGTATGAAATATCACAATATCACAGTATACCTGAATTTTAAGTCTCTTTGTTTAAGTTTTATACTTAACTTACAATACGTAAATTAAATTTCTAAACTGAAAATTATTCAACAATTCAGGTATCCTCTGCCAATGCTTCTTCTGTTCCAAAAGTCCCAACAAATACTGTTAACTTACTCGGTAATGTCAATTTCAACGCGTCTCCCACGCCGACAGCATGTGGCATTAATGAGACAGTGATATTGCAAAGTTCAAATTCTTCAGATATGCCTGATTCTAATTTATTAGTTGACTTCAATTCTGAAGATGAAGCACAACAGGGCAAGACAGAAATCCGACATTTTCACGTGCTGGATGAAGATTTAAACCTTTCTTTATTTAATTTCGATTTTAAAGAATCGAAGAAAGACAATTACAAGGCAAAAATGTTGGACTGTAATAAACAAGGAAGTGGAGATATGTGGTAGGTTTATTTGTTGTCCAGCTTTTTACTATATATATTGTTTCCTTTAGACTTGATAGATAAGGATAGTTCAGGTAGAGCTCGGTCACATTTCACTGAAAGCATAACTATCCAACATTTTTTCCGTTTGGTCATTTGACATGCAGCTAACGAATAATGGGGAGTATCTGGGGCATACACTGGAATGTATTTCTTTTACTTAACACAAACTGACATGGAACGAATTAAAGTAAAGCTCATTGTTTGGCCCAGTTTATCAGCGGATGCACAAGAAGAATCAGTTTAATGGTCTACGTTACAATCCTTTTTTCGGTCATTAATTATAAGTTAATTATAAAGTGTAATCTGGTTACATCACTAGAATTGTAATTCACAATGTTCTGAATAACTGTCTAACATTTGGTATAAAATATGCCTACATATTTTACAAAACTAATTTATACTACTTCAGCATGCAGTCACAGATTAAGACATCGAGAAATGCAAATTTCAATTGCATTACTAATGGATTTAACGAACCAAAAGGTCCACTTTCTTTCTGATAATTTTTAAATGTGGTATATTTACAACTTTATTGTTGAACTTCCAATATTAATTTAGTATTTTAGCATATTTCTTGTAGTTCACGACTCTTCTAGCTTTATTATTTACTGTCGTAGGATTTTTAAATGATTACTTCTATATTATCTAAAATTCAAAACCATAAATTTTTTTGTCTTTCAGAACTAATAAAAGTTGAGTGTAATGATTGCGAAATGGAAGGCTCAGTGTCGTGTGGTGGAAATTCTGCAGTTGATCAACTAATTGATATTAATAGTCCAGTCATTGATCATGAGATTAGCGATGATGATTCTGAGAATCAAATGTTCCATGCAGTATCGGTGGAAAGACAAAATGATGATGGGGTTGGCGTTTTGTTTATGATTTTGCAGTTCTCTGAAGAACTGATCCATATATATATATATATATATATATATATATATATATATATATATTTGGTTTCAATAGAGGGATCATATTAATCATACCATATTTGGTGAAATTACATTAAGGTTGGATGGGAAAAGGGAGAGTTTAGAATTCCTGCGTGAAGATTTCAGTGTTTCAATGCGCAAGTAGTTGCTCCTTACTTCAATACGAAGTAAGTGCAGGGAATTAATCGTTATTTTGTTTTTTCAAGATTGTTAAGAATTCTTTTAATGTTCTAGTGGTGGTTCACCCGCAAGGCTTCAGTTAAAACAGATTCAATGGAAGAGAGGGAAATAAATGATAAACATGTGAGGCCATCGTGCTGTATTGTCGAAAACTCTGGAACAACAGAGGTTACTAAATGAGTATTCAATGTTTGAAATAGTAAAGAAAACTCAATGTGTTGTATTAGTAATGCACAACATTTCCTTTTATGATTACGTATTTATCAATGAACTTTGTCGTAAATTCCCTTTGTTAGCAGACAACTGAATTCATTAGTTTCAGCTTAACTCAGTATCCGAAGATGATAAACCACTTCTGATTCTAACTGATGATCCGGCAAAAAATTGTGAAACAACTTCTTTGTCAATGACACCGCAGATATCTCTTTCAAATGCCCTTCAAAATGATGGTGTAAGTTTTTTTTGATACTAACTATTTTTAGCTCATTGAAATTTCAACAAGATTTTGCTTATTTTGTTGACAGTGTTATCATTCATTTCCTTTATTACTGTGTTGATATCTTTTTCTGTCTGAGAAACTCATCTTATTTAGTAAGCTTCACGTGTTATAGCTCCAATCTTTGTGTAACATTTTAGCGGTTGCGGAGTGAAATATTTTATATGTAGAAAAGGAAAAAATCGAGACTAGAGCCTTGGATCTGTTTTTAAGTTTATGAGACATTTTCCAAAAGTGTGTGAAATATTTTTGATCTGGACAGAGTTGGATACGACAAAAAAAATTAGAAAAATTACATTACTAATTCATGTTGTTTTGTGTGTTCCATTGATAATGTGATTGTTATTAGATAATCTTTTATTTCTAGGTATATGCGAAATTTTTTGCTGGACTTCTTTGAAAGTGAGTGTTATGACGAAAAAACAATGTTTTCTACGTAACGTGTCGTTTCCTTTGGCTCATTCAAAAATTAGATTTATTCAGTTGCAAACTTCAAGGAAAATATTACTGCTTTAATTTACTATTGTTTTAGATGATACTTCCTCCTTATGTTGTTCGCCTGCTTCGTAGTATTATATTAATTCATTGCAGGGCCTGTTTTGATGTAATTATGTAATTTCTTTGAATTGTTTCCGTTTTATTATTGAAATTACTGTTTTAGGATTATTTCTCTAAACTTAGTCTAAATTGTATTTACTCTAAATTTTGAGAACGTTAGGTAAGTTGATGTCAAAAAAACGAGTGTTATTTCATTCGAATTGAAGAAAACTTATTATTTATCCTAACTCAGGATTTAAATTATCTCTTGTTATGTAAATTTTCAGCCAATCTGTATGACTGAGTTACAAATACAGTAGTCACTTTTTCCGTTATATAATCAAGTGGTTACAATATGTTTCTGTCATTGCTTCTTCTCGAGGTGTTACCCCCGTCAGTCGCTCATATATTTATTACATTTCTTATCTTCTTGTATTCCTAGTTTCATTGTTTTAAAATAAGCAACTGTCGGATGCTAGTTATTTGTTGCTGAAATATTTTTGGTAATGATTTTGTTTTCGTGACGGAATATTTGCGAGATTTTTTATTTAAGGAAAGCTAGGAATGTGAGTTATCTAGAGAGTGAGGATGGTACGACGTTCATTTATTATGTTTTAAATATGTTAGACTACCTTACTATATTTGTATGAGTTAAATGTGGAAGTGGGTCCATTTCTCAGACGTTAACGGGTCCTAGTTAATTAGCGTGTTCTTTCATCCTTCATAATCCCGACAGTACACGTAATGCTTTTAATGCATCGTGGAATGAGATTGAATGAAATAGCTATCAATCTTTTTGTAGTTATGAATGACTGTGTATAGTAGAAAGAATTTTATGTGTTATTCTATGTTATTTGTTATATTTCAAAACAAGAATAAGAATTTTAATATTGATTCGGAATAGACATGCTTATTGGCACAGTAATGATATATGCAAAATTTTAATTTTAATTTATTTGAGAGCTGAAAAAGACAAATATGAAGTAGTCGTCAATATAGTTTACAAGATCTGGATAGTTTAGAATGTTACGATCATTATATCGAGCGTATGAAAGAGCTCTAGCAAAATACCCTTTCTTAACGCAAGCTTCAAGTGCTGGTTAGTTTTCGTCAATTAGATCAGATTGAGCAACATAAAGATTAGGACTAATTTCAAGTAATGAAATAATGAATAAAAAAAAGAACAACGAAATAGGAATGCGCTATAATTTGAAAAATTACTTTAAGTGATTGTTATCACATTTAGAAAAGAAATAATCAATAACGATTAACTGTTGTGAAAGATTTCAAACATCAATAAAAGAGAATGATTCCTTGAAATATTTTGAATTTTCATGAAAGATAAAATATTTTAAATTGCCCATTCACAATTTATCACTTCAATGTGGAAAATATAAGATTGTTGAAGTAGGCGTGCTTCTCTTTTATCATTAAACTTAAAATTTCATATTATTCTCTTCTCTTTGCTTCTCTGTTATCACATTCCTCTTCAATACCATATGATAATTTTTCGATTTTTTTTTCACTTCTCAACAACTGTTTAGGGGCATTAGCAGCAATGGCTGACGTGTTAACTCAAAATTTTGTCGAAAAACGCTGGCAACAAAGGAACTATAATGTGACGCGGACCATACGCTTTTCCGCTCTCATTCTTTTTTGGATTGTTCGCTCCTTTCCTTCTTTTCTTTTTTCGTTGAAAAACTTTAAGAGTGATAGCTTATTTTATCAGTATCTTATCAGTAGTAAAATACTAAGATGACTATTTTGAATTTTTCAAAGTAAAGAGAAACAAATGTATATTAAAGTATATATTAATTGATAAAAAATATAGTTATAGATTTAATTTAGGCGAACTGCTCGAATAAAATAATTTCATATTGAAAATTTTTTGTTAGAAAATAACAATTAAAGTGAAAAAATTTTAAATATTAGTATTGATAAAGAGTGAAATATTATTATACACAAATGATCTTAAATTTTTAAGCTATAAACTGATCATTTAAAGGCTCCCATAACTTATCGATGGTTTTTATTACTTGAAAAATTGAAAGGTAAAGAAAGTTTGTTGCCGTTGAAACGAATGATTCTTGATCAGGTTTATTTTATTATTTGATCTCATTGCCTGGTAGTGATAACTATTGCATTTTTGCATTTTAGCATTTTCACTTACTTATTAGGTTTAATTCAAAATTTAAATTATAGCACTGTTCCTGTCATTCATTTCCTTTTCCTTACAATTCAAATTTAATTTAATATTTTCAGCTCTTAGCAGCACCGCTATTCACGTTTAGTTTTATTATAAATTTGCGTATATTAGAAGGTAATTCTCCACAGAATGCGTTAGAAAAAGCAACGAGAGATATTATTCCGGTTATGAAAACTAATTATAAGGCAGCACTTCTTTTTAATTTAAAAATTTCATATTAAAACTTAAAATTACTAAATTTAGAGGAATTATATAATATGGATAATTGGGAACTCTATTTTTTTCCATATTTCTCCTCTTAAATTTTCCAAATCATCAAGATTTTTTTTTAGCATACATCATAAATCGGTATTTTTATACTTAATTTGCAAGGATAGAAAAAAAAAGCTGAGATGATAGGGAAGTAATAAGTTACATGAAATGCTTTCAATAAAATGAGTGTCCTCTATTACTACTATTTTAATTTAATTGATGATTTATTCTCATTTGAAAGTTTTGCTATCAATTAGGAAATGATTAAATTTATTTACTACTCAACTCCACAACCAAGTATTTGAATAAATTAATCGATTTAAAATTGACTACACAAATACAAAAACAAAAAAGTAAATGATGCAATTTTATTTTCTTCAAAAATTCAAATAATTCAATTTAGATTTGGCCATTTGTTCAACTGATAAATTTCTACCTGTTGCCACTTCGTTATAGACTTGTATTTATTCAATTTGTGGGTTTATTTTGGAATATGTACTTATCCTATGCCACTCAAAATGAACCTAAACGAATAAACAAATCAACCAGAACATTCTAACAAAGATTTGTGTCGCTGATATGATTAACGGTGATGGACAGATAAAGTAAAACTATGCAACATTTTATCACACACCATCAAAACACTTCAAATATTTCCATTTCATTTTAATACTTATAACACATCAATGAAGAATATACGTTTATAATTTTCAAATAAGATGAAATGATTGATTAGCGGTTTCGTAATTTCGGATTGCTACCAAAAATGGTAATAATAGTTCCAAGCAAATCATAAATTATGACATGCCAGCTCTGCAGAATGCATAAATAAGAAAACGTCGGTTCTGAATAGTATAAAATGAAGGAATAACTATTCGCAGACTATCATTTAACATTCAGGAAAATTTTTTAAATAGCTTGATTACTATGACTTCATTAAGTAATCGTGTAGAATAACAAAGAATTTCAATCAGTGATTAAGAAATAAATTAAAATATTGCTTATTATAATTATAATGTAAAATTTCGATAAGTGTTCGTTGTATTTTGATAAACTAATTTAATTGATTATTTAATCTAAACTTGATAAGTTAAACTATATTATCATTCGAACATTAATTTTATAGTCAAAAATATCAAATTAATAATAATATAATAATAATATAATATTAATAATGAATATTAGGTACGAATTTCTGTGATGAAATTACGATTAGCCTTTCTCACCAAAATGAATATTTTCACTTTTAAGTGGTATATATTCAGCAATTTATCAAACAGTTTTTTTTTTCCATAACATTGAAAATTATTTTCAACTTTTGAATCATTAAAATCTCAAATTTAAGAGAAAAATTGGAATTTTTGTTTGATTGAAAAAATCAAAAATTAATTTGACACATCTTTGGTTAAAATTTAATTGAAATTTTACCTGATAGTTACATGGAACAATGTTTGTAATGCAAACCTGACCTTCACAGCACTATTTTATTGCTCAAACTTTGGCGAAGACTGAAAGTCGGAATTCTCGTTAGACATCTTCAATTGAGCTACCTTCTTATAAATGAGAATTGTAATAGTGACTTCCCGACCATCACTGGAATAGCTATCTTCATCCTATTTATTTTATAATTCACAGTAACAATTAATAACAAAATAATAATAATAATAATAATAATAATAATTAATAATTAATAATTAATAATTAATAATTAATAATAATAACAATAATAATAAACAATAATAATAATATAAAACAGCACGTATTGCTCGTCACTCTCTGCTTGGACATTACCATTATACGTTCTCTTACAATTTTTTAAATTTCAAAACAATTTTTTGATAAAAAAAAAACCCTTTGTGAACAGAAATGAAACTATCTCAATGCTACGTGGAATTACGCTAATTATACGTAAAATACGTAAAATACATTATTCATTATGATATTTTCATTTTCAATGAATACATACCTTCAAAATTTGCCTATTTTCGGATATGTCGTATATAATAATTTGATGAAATAGCGACAGGCAAGAGAGCATCCTCATTTAAAAAATTTTTTCCATCTTTACTAGTCATTGATTGGTGTGCATATGATATATATATATGTGTACGTGTGTGTGTGTGTGTGTGTGTGTGTGTGTGTGTGTGTGTGTGTGTGTGTGTGTGTGTGTGTGTGTGTTTTATTTCACTTTTGCGTTAAATTAAAATTTATTTCAACCATTGTACGCCTCCGTTGGATGTTGTTAGTTTGTGTTGATGGCACTGAAATTCTTCCACCAACCATGATGAGTAGTACTATTGATGATGAATTGTAGTTTTTCAGGAGCGCAAAAGGATTGTGAATTAGGGAGAACAAAAAAGAAAGGAGCGAGAAAAACTCTGAAAAGGTACCGATTATTCATTTGCCATTTTCTGTTCAGTAACTTCTCTGCTGATACTATCATGTGAACTTACACTGATCACTGATAATTTATTTCTTTCTTCACTAATTGCACCAATTATTTCGAAACCAATCTTCTCTTAAATCCTAACTTATCGTCGTATTATTTATGCGACAATTCTGGAAACGTAGGATTCAATTGAACTTGAAATTTTTTTAATCTCAAAGATTGTAATGTGCAGTTATGGTAATTAAAAAATAGATCTAATCTGCATTTTTTTTGCCTTACGACGTTTAAAATTATTTTTATGATATTTTTACAAATTTACTAATTGTAAATTATCCATATGTTTTGTATGTCATAACATCCGTTTGGCATTTTATAAATTTCGACAATTTTTCGAATAAAGGTGAAGTAAATCGGGCATATGTAGGAAAAAATATTTGAAAAAAAAAAGGAATTTTCAAAATTCCACTTCTTTAAAAGTCTGAAAAATTTTTGCTCATTAAATTTAGATATTCGTTTCCTTTGCTTTATTTTAAATGATTTTTTTTTTGAAAAAAAGAAGGAATTTTTGATGGACTGCGTTGAAAAACTGTCTGTGTGATACTAAAATAAATCTTTGTTGCATCAAAATGAAAAAAAGAAGCGAAACAGGAAGCGAATAAAATATTGGAAAAATAGGAATGAAAAAAAATAATTGGAAACTGAAACAATGAAATCATAAATATTCATGCTCATTTTAAATCAATCAATTTGATGATGTCTTTGGTATCAGTTCAACATAAGCTTTAATTTATCTTAATTTATTTTTCCAAAATTTATTTTTTATTTTTGATTCTCTTATCTTCAAATATGTTTTCAGTATGCAGAGAGATAGCAAAAAGAAAAAAAAATTCTTTGTTGATATTTTGTTTACCATTTGGTGAGCGCAATTTAATCCGATAAGTTTCCGTGATGAATGCACACTCACATAAATGTATTAATACATCTAAGGACAAATGCGCCATCTTCTGAAAACACACTGAATAATATCATATTGAATATTTTCTCATTTACATAACACTCACCTAAGATATTTTCATTTAAAAAGTAAATTTCAATTTAACAATTTTAATTTAACATTTTAATTTAACAAAGTAAATTTTAATTTCATTTAATTTTTTTTAATTTAACAAAAGAAAATTGAAGTGTTTAGAATTTAGATATATTTCGGACAAAACTATTTCAGGAAAACGGAAAGAAAGAGTTAAATTCCTTACTAAATTTAATTCTTAATTAATCAACCTAATAATATTCATCACATCTGTGATTATTTAAATAAGCTGCCAAAAGAAAATGTCATTTGTCTGTTGATTATTTCAATTAAAATATAAATTATACGACTTTTATTATTCCAATTAAAAATATTTTCAAATATTTAAATCTTTATTTTTATCTAAATTTGCTCGTATTTTAAATTACATTTATTTTTTTTATTTTTAAAGATACACTTAATTTACATAACTTAATTTTATAAACAAATTGATAATATTTTTTTTGGTTCACTTCAATGCGCTGTTATGTTTTATCATTTTATCATTTACTGTCTAAGCATTTGTGAGTAATTAATAAGAAGAGATTATTGATAACCGATTATTGATATCAATGTTATAGCAATTCTTATTAATTATAGCATTTTTGATATTAGAAAAATACTATCGTAGTAATCATTACTACTACTGTTAAGTTAAAAGTAATATTTATCCGCTCATCCACTTCAACGTTAGGGATCTGTTTGCTTACGTAACTAACAGCCAGCGACACGTGTTTACCGATCAAATCATTCAAAAGAAATTTGTTCTTCATAGTTTGCACATTCTTTTGTTGGTTTGTCAATTTTATTGCCTCAATAGCTTTACTGAATTAATCTTTAAATTAAATAATTTCTAATTTTCCGTTCCAAATATTCATTTTCACTTCTTTCACATCAAATGTTTTTTTTTCTACTAATCAATCAAATTAATTATTCGAAATTCGTTTTTTTTAATCCAAATGAAAGAGGATAATTTATTTTAGCGCAAATTCATTTATTTAATTTATGTGTGAAAGCTTTTGCAGCCTGTTTTCCTGATGAGAGAGAGAGAGTTGGAAGAGAGGGAAAGAGTTGAAAATGAGTGAAGGAAGGATTAAACTAATAATTTATTTTTGGATATTTTCCGATACAGTAATACTAACATTTCTCATCATCAAACATTATCGTTTCAGTACTCATTAACCGGAATGGAATTACACCTCACTTCCGCATCATTAAACTTTTAGCATTAATCGAAAAGACGAAATTTGATAAAATACCCTACACAATCAAACTACCATTTAATCATTACATTCATTTTTGAAATATAAAATTTCAGATGAAAAATGAAATATGTAACAATTAAGTTTCAAAATTTTATTACTAATGCTAAGTTATCTCATATAGACTGTTTCTCAACAATACTCACTATTTTTTTTCCTTGAATTCTAATCACATTACAGTATCCTAGCTTCATTCATTTCTTCTCATTAACTTATCAGCAGTTAAGCTAACAGTTAAGCTATGTTATTCTTTCTCATTCCATTTATAGAATAAACAAAAAAAAAAGTTTCATCAAACATTTTCCAAGTTCATTTTTAAATTTCTTCTTTAATTATTAAATTGTAAGTGCAAAAGAAAAAATTAAATTCATTTTAAAATTTGCCCAAAAATATTTCATCCAATCATATCGTATTTTAATCAAAAATTATCAACTATTCATTCTATTACCGAAAAACAGGAAAGATTATTATCGAATTATTTTCATTGATATCAATAATCGGTTTGGCTTATATATTACATTTATACATTACTTATACATTTACTTATACATTTTTACATTATTACTTATACAGTATAAGTATACATTTACTTATACATTTACATTATACAAATACTTATACATTAACTCAATGTTGGATGCAAAAAGAAAAAACTCGAAAATTCTAATCCTTGTTTTTTATGACTTCTGATGCTTCTTTTTTACGACCGTTTTATTACCTTCACAATCGATCGATACTTTTTTTTTGTTTTTCAATTTAAATATCAACCTAATGCTGCTTCCTCCGTCCGATCAAATCAACGATTAGAAAATAAAAAATGTTTGGAATTTAAAGTTTTTCTGTTGAAGAAATGTGTCAGATGAATAATCATCGCGCGTATTTCTGTTAACTATTTTTCCTTTTTATTTTCATAATGTAAATTATTAATCTTACTGATAGTGAAGATGATTGTTAACTGATAATTTGGCAGTGATAATGATAATTGTTAACTGATAATTGCTACTTCGAGTTCAGAATGTATATTTTATAAAATGACAAATTTTTAAATCTAAATTATCGAATATCAAGTTAATTTTAGGCATAAATATTAGAGAAATAGTTGTTGTAATGAATGAAAAGGTATTTTTCTTAATTAATTTTTTGCTCTAACTTTATTCGTCGTTTTTTTTTCTTCAAGAAAAAACTCATATTTAATGTTTTATCATTTCAATGCCTGAGATAAATTTATTACTTTCATAGTAATTTTCAATTGTAAAAAATTATGAAAAATAGCTTCTTCAACTTGCACGTTACATACCAATTGAAAAAAGAAAGAATTAAATCAAATTTAAATTAAAAAGTACAAGAAAACGACGATTGAAATATTTAAGAAAAAAATCCCTTAATAACTAATGTGCTTGAGAAGTAACCGATGTTACAATTTAAAAAACTTTAAATGTAAAAAAATTTGATCATTGAGTTCTTATCTGTCATTGTGTTATTTTTTATTTCTCTTTTTTTTGCAGAAAAAAAAATCTGTTTGTGAATTTTATAGAGAAATAATGAATGGAATAATTGCATTGAATTTAATTTTAATTATTTTGAATTAAATGCGAGAAATATTTGATATCAATCTTTACATATAATTTTTGATATTTTGTGATTCAAAAATGAAACGAAAAGAAGAAGATAGAAAGATTGTAATCAATTCGATGAACAATTTGTTGAACATCGCTCAATCGCTCAAAACTTTCTTCAATTTCCTTTTCTTCTCTTTTTTTGTTTTCCTCATTATTTACCTTTCAATGCTATGTAAGAGGTAAGTTGATAGAATGCAAAGAAAAAAAAAAACGAATTCTTAAATTAACCATTTTTGCTTGTTTGAAATTTTTATTCAAATTAATTCAAAGACAAATAATTCGGATACATACACATTGAAGAAATAATAATTATTTGGCATGAAATCATAAAATGTTGAAAAAAATTGACGAAAAAATTAAAATTTGGAATTTCAAATAGAAAGTTAGGAGAATTTAAAAATTTTTAAATTTTTAAATAGTCTCATGAAAGCTACAATGGTATAATTGTTGGATAGGAAGCGCAGTTTCGATTAAAATATTAGACAATGTATTATTTCTTCCTTCTACTGCTAGATTTTCGTTGCGTATTTACAGACTTTTAAATTTACAAATGAAATTTAAAATTTAATTCCACTCATTAATTTTTGCATCTCCAAACTTCAAACTTCCTCCTACAGTTATCTTTTTAAACTAAACTTGAAGCAGTGCAAGTTGTGAGACTTTTTACACGTCATTCTTATTCTATCACATATTTAATTTTAAATTTAATAGAAATTTAAAAAAGATGAAATTTGAAAAATTCATGAAAAAAAAGGAAAATGGATGCAAATACGCATTTGTCATAGTGTTAAATGGTAGGTGAATTGAGTTACCATTCAATAAATGCTGTCTGATTGAATTAAAATTTTTTATGAAAAATGTAGCAGTTAAAAATTTTTCATTTTAATTTTTACTATTTAATTTGCTAAAATATTTTAGTCGTAGAATTTGTGTGCAAAAGAATTGTTGAATTAAACAAACAAAAAAAAATATTCTCATCAATTAGACGATTTTTGTAAAATGAAAAATTAATGATAAAATAATTTGTCGCACATTTTTATGAGTTTAAAATTGTTGAAATTCGTGAATTATTTGCAATTATTTTTCTAAAATTTAATAATCAAATGTGATGCATTGATTTGCTAATATTTAATTTCTCGAACTGCAATTCCTTCTTTTTCTAATAGCTCACAAAAGAGGAGAAAAGAAAAGACACTTTTAATTTTAATTTTCATTAATGGAAATTTCTAAATTCTCACATTTTATGAATTTCATTTTTTTTTTTTGCTATACGAATACTAACATATCTAAATAAATAAAAGGAAGATTGTCGCTTACAATTTATTGAGACCGATCAAAGTGTCACCTCCTCCTCCCGTCCCCCCCTCCCCTCTCCATGTAGTTTTGCACCCTATTAATCGGGTAAGGTAACTACTAGCTGCTTATCTATCGTTAATCTATCTGCGGTAACTACGCCAGGAAGCAGTAATTGGACAAAAGGTATAAGTGAAAGTAAAGAGAAGAGAGAGAGGGTAAAAGATAGCAGAGGAAGAGGTATGCTGATGGAAGATTCCAAAGCAACTGTGAAAGGAAGGTCGAGGAAGAAGAGAGGTGACATTCTAATCTGACCCGTTTGTTAAACTGTCAACCCCTCCTCACCCCCTCTTCCTCACACCATTTATCTGCCTACCTTTCCCTAATTTTTCACATAGATTACAGGTGACCTTGCACCGTCCATTGCCTCATCAGATACCCCGTCCCATTCTCCATTCTTTGCATCCAGTCCTCTCCTCTCACCTTATCGTTTTTACTTCGATTGTTCCATTTTCCAGCAAACATTTCTTCCTCTCTTTGATTTAATTCATTTTAATCCGTTCTTAAATAAGCTATCCTTAATCATATAACGTCAAATTTATTCTATTTCATTAAAAATTATTATATTATGTGATTCGAATGATATGGTAGGTGAGAGAGAGAGAGAGAGATGGAGAAAGAGAGGATAAAATAGTTCGCTTAGAATATACCAATAATAATTTCTATTATTGGTATCCTAATTTTTCATTCCAACATTAGAGCGTGTAGTTGGTTCAAAATTAGCACAAAATTTCTCAGATAAATGTTGCGCACATTCGTTATTCACTCACGTTTTACGTGACATATTATGCTATAGAATTGGATGATTTTGTTTTATGCGATATATTGCTTTATCTAATTATTATCGATAATGTGAACGATGAATTTGTCAAAAGTCACAAGTGGAAAATTCATTCGAAGTGTATGCATTTTAAAATTCATAATGCAACTAAATGTGTAAATGAAATTCCCGCACCATTAATTAAGCAAGAATTTTGAAAAACAAACTTCAGAATCCAATTTGCCAATTTTGAAATTACTTTAAAAACATGCAAACAAGTTCCTGGAGAAATTAAAAATGAATGGAATAGTTTGGATTATTCACTTGTGTGATCGTGTAAAGATAATGACAATTAACCCAAATTTCAAATTCCATCTCATTTTAACTAATCCCATAATATCATACATTAAGTGTAGTGGATAGTATTAAATTAAAATTAGTGCATTATTTTGAAGCGAACACTACGACATTATGCAAAATTTGAAATCGTTTAAAGTAGATGGATGGCACTGTAGGCTTCTAAATTTAGTGAAATATTCCGGATTATTTCAACAAATTTGATCGGGTTAACTTCACTTCATTTAAATCTGTTCCATTTCGCCTCATTTGAACTCTTTGCATTCCATCTTTAGTTCATTTATATATGTATATATGACAGTAGAATCAAAGTTAATGAGAACTTTCTATTACCTACAAGCATATTGTGCATGTACACACACACACACACACACACACACACATTTGTCAACGGTAGTGAGGAAAGTTTGTCTGTCACTCGATGTTTATATATATATATCTGTGTGTATGTGAGCATATGCAAACAAACCTGTTCAGGTAAAGAAGATGTGTTTGTCTGTGTCCGTCCTCCTGTACATTCATCGATGACTCATTCAATCAAAGTATAAATTCCATTTCGCTAGTAAAATTCTCCTCGTACAAAATGAATGACAACTTTAAATGTTTGAAAAAAATTCCAATTGCCATTGTTAAACATTCTCATTCATTCCTCTTTTTCATTTCAATTTAATACCAAAATTACCTTTCCTGTAAGCTTTTTGAGATAAAATTCAACATTTATCTTACATCTACCGTTTCTTCTTTTCTTAAAACAATTTGTCTTCTTTTGAAGGGACAGAGAGAGAGAGAGAGAAAATTTTCCACAAATTTAGAAACTAGCCAGTCATAATTACCTGATATTAGTAATCTGATATTAGCAATCAAATATTTGCCCATTTTTTTTTCATATATTTAGTAAACATTGCTGCTGGGATGCTAACTATTACCGGCACAAACAGCATTTTCTTTGAAATATTTTTTTAAAACATTTCTTTTTTTGCTGAAGAAAATAAATCGATCCATAATACTTTGTACTGCAAGAGATTTGCACTCACAAGCTACTTTTTGTTTAGATGCGAATGAAAATAAATTTATTAGACATATAGGTTGTAATAAAATAGAACAAATTAAAACGTCAAAAATTATAGGCAAGTAATCTAATCATATCAGTAATGATAGGGAAATTTTATCAATGTTTATATTTCCATATATTAATCATCGTATGCTTTTTTTGATGACAGATTACACAGTTTTATCAAACTTCATCCTTTCAAGACAGTGAAAGAATACAAAATTGTCACTAAATATTCTATATGTTGTGGCCCTCTCTCTCTCTCCCTCTGTCTACCTTCCTCTGCTGTTACATTATTGAAATTTTATTTTGCAATTATCGATGTCACCTGCTGTGTATCGCAAGAATTTCTTTTAATGAATCCTTCGATCATTGCATTCTTCAATGTATCATACCATTCACTCATCCCATATGGTCCGAATCAATTAATGAGTCATCGATTTCTCACGTGGTATACACTATACTTAAGTGTTCGATTACTTATCCAAACGAAAATTTAAAATATCATTTGTTAGAGAGTTTTTATCCACTAGTTTTGGAAAAGACTATTAATATTTAGCCGATCGAAACTAATATGGAAATTACATTTTTTATATGGAGAAATACATGGTGTGATGGAATGTTCAAATATTCTGAAATGGTTCAAATAAACCAAAAAGTTTAAGTTAATTAATGAGAAATAAATTTAAGATGAGGAATTTGAATAAAATGCATTTGCAATTAAATGACAAATGACTGATGACGTCATCTAACTTTCCTTTTCTAATACTTTCATTTAAGTTATTGAAAATGCGTGAAAATAGGAAAAATTTATTTTTATAGTGAGAGAGTTGCTGAGATTGATGAGATGTGTGAAATATCATATGTTGCCAGAGACTGAAAGGAATTTTGTCAAATTTGATAAGAAAATGTGGAAAATTGATAAAATGATGAAGAGACAGTGCGATTTCTTATATCAGTTAAAGATTGCAATAATTTGAAGAATAATAATGGTTGATTAAGCTTACAGTAATATCTCATCAGTAATAGTAATTAGAGTAATTAAGCGTGAAAAAGTTGGAGGAAATAAGGTAGACAGATTGATAGGAATGGGAAGGAATGATGGTTAGTTGGAGAGGTTTGTGCACAAATTGCTAATACGCTAGAGAATTTCAAACGTTTTAATAGCTTTACAAGTTGAATGCATTGGGACGATTGAATTTGTTTTTCCTTTTTCGTTTGTTTTTTTTTAGATTGAAAGAATGACTTAAGAAGGAAAACAAAAGGAAATGTTTGAATTGCCTAAACTATTCCTCCAAAGATAATTATTTTAACTGCTTAGTGAACATATGTCAATGTGTATTTTTAATTTTATTTTTAATCAAACAATTAATTTATTCAATTTTTAGACTAATATTATTTTTGTGGACAGAATAGTTATGTTACAAATTAATGCTTATCGTTTGCTGTACCTACATTGTATGGTAGATAAGGTCTTTTTTTGACTTTACTGTTCGATTTTTTAAATTTGCAGTGTTTGCACGATTAATTACCTGTTTTTAGATATTAGACGAAGAATTTTGCAAAACTGATTAGTGACGTGCTATTGCGTTTGTATTCGAATATGATAAGAAGTGCTGCTTAAGTCAAAATTTAACTTGATTTTAGTTGCTGTCTAACAGTAATTGTTGGAAGGTGGCGTGTAAACGTTGATTGGGAGGATATGCCTGTTCGTAGAGCAGGAGGTTTCTTTTATTATATATTTTCTCCATTTATTTATTTATTCAAATTGATTAGGCTAAATTATCATGAATGAAAGAAATTGTTAGATGAGATTAGCTATTTGCAATGTTAGATACCTACTATGGTAAAAGTACAATGTAGTTTTGTGGATGGGAGAAAATTTCAGAAGCGCATCGCGCATTGGAACAACTTGAGGAGTATCACGCCTCACTGGTTAGTGCTAGTTCGGCTGAATTAAAACGACAAATCGAAAAGCTTATCAACAACTTCAAAGGATCCCTTTTTCAATCCTTGATAGGTATAATTGTTCTATTGCAGTGGTTTTATTCTTAAGTGTTTTATTGAAGGAAAGCTTTAGAAAATTCGTGCTAATTTCTTTCAAAAATTTGGTCTTAAATTATTACTGTACTATAGAAATTAATTTTCAATCAAATTTTTGATATTTTATGTTAAAGAAGATGTAATTGTTGAAGTTCAGCAATAAAGTTCACAGCACATTACACACCGAAACATTTCTTTTCTGTATTCTTAAGAGTTATCGAGTAATTAGTTGATGTAATGTCGTATATAAGATGTTGCTTGGCTGATTAATTATTTCAAGCCGTTTCATAAGTTCATTTGTTTAAAAAAAGGTGCAGTTACATTTCTTTCGGCAAACACGTGTTTTCCTCTTTTTTTTAAGAAAATTAGTGATCATTATATATAATGTTTTGAAGATATCCAAGAACTGTACGAAGATACACTGTTGAATGAACGGAAAAGTCTTGAGCAAAAGGCATATGAAACACGGCGAATTGCCCAACGTTGGGAAACAAATCCACCGTTTGGGCGCACAAATATACCGCTTACTTCTCTGGTAAATTTTTCTAGTTTTTTTCCCGAACTTTTTTAAACGTTATTTAAATGACTTTTGATATGAACTGTACGAAGATACACTTTGATTACTCATACTATCTAACATCATGTGTCATAATGCAAGTTCTCGTGAAGGACATTGCAAGTTGACAATTACAAATACAAAATTCCATAAATTCCAGGACTCCAGCCTCCATTACGGTGACCAAACTACTCCGTACACAAATGGAACTGAATATAACGTGCAGTCTTATTCATTACGTGAGCAGAGAAAGCAGTTTGTAGGCTTTTTGTTGTTTACTCGTTGTAATTAGCTTTGTATTCCCTTTTACCGGATTATATAAGTTGAGTTTTTTCCTTATAAATATATAATTATAGTTAGGGTAAATACCAACTTCTATGTTCAGCTGAATTCGATATGATTTTTCAACCATATTTTCGTGAGATGTTGAATTTATCAGAAGATCCCTGAATACACTCTTTAATAATTAAGAAGGATTTTGAAAATAAAAGCACTGTTGATTGAAACTACAATGATTCGATTTTGTTCTAGACTTCGGGTGATGGTTGGCGATCTACGGAAAGAATTACTCAAATGACTCCTACGGGCCAAATGGTCACAACGACCGTAAGATTTCAAACCTAATTTAAATTCCTTTTCATTCCCAACTGCTCAAATCAAATTATGAGCATTTTCTCAGGATGATAGTGAAGGTGGAGGGATAAAGTCAGTAGCTATTTCAATTTTGCTTTGTTTTGTGGTTTTGTTTGCTTCCTAACCTGTGCTCTTCTTTTCGACCTATTATGTAATAAGCATTAGTTGATGAAGTTGTCGGTAATTTTTCATTAACGGCATTTGTTTTTCTTCAGCCGCTTACATTTATTTGAATTATTCTGTCTCTTCTATTCAAGATCACTTTTTCGCTACCTTTCTCGCTTCACTCGGTGAAGTTGGTGTGACAGGAAAAAAGAGTTAATGAAATAATCGATAAAATCAATAATTATTCTTTGATTGTAAAAGATTTTATCTAAATTAGAGAGTCTTGTGATATTGCTGTGAAAATCCATTATAGCTGCTGAATTTGATAACTGTTTATAAATGAGCAGGTTCAGAAATGATTGATCAAAAATCCCGCATTTCATATTTAATTCTCAGAAGATGAGGGTTAGTATTCTAACTGC
Organism: Litomosoides brasiliensis; assembly: GCA_013365375.1. NCBI lineage: Eukaryota > Metazoa > Nematoda > Chromadorea > Rhabditida > Onchocercidae > Litomosoides > Litomosoides brasiliensis. The sequence continues at coordinate 12,443 of JABVXW010000160.1, read as the reverse complement.
ATAATCCCAGAACACTTGTCATAACGGTTAATAATGGTTTATGAGAGTTCAAAAAATATATGAGAAGTGAATTCAGTTTATGACACTAGATGTTTTTATGGATCTTCCTAATTTATAATTCATGAATCTTAAATATGTTGCTAAGCTGAACATGTGCTTAAATTTAAATTAACTCTATATCTTTCACAGACGAATGGCTTAATTGACAACGATGGCATAGAATGGGAAATTGAGGAAGTTGTGCTGGAGAAGGGTCATACTGGACTTGGTTTTAGTATCGCAGGTGGCCTTGATCAACCGTACATCGATGGAGATCCTTCAATATATGTTACAAACATTATACCTGGCGGAGCTGCAGCTGCTGATGGACGAATGAAGTAAGAGATTTTGTAAAAATGTTGTATAAGGCAACTGTATATTCTTTTAAATCAAGCTTTCTATAATGTGGAAAAAATACATTTAGAAAAATAATCGAAGCCCAATAAATTAACGGAATTCATTGAAGGATTCAAGATATTATTATGAAAGTAAATACCACCGATTGTACACGGGTACCGCATGAGACAACGGTCAGTGCATTGAAAAATGCAGGAAATGTTGTGCGATTGGTTAGTTTTTACCATTTAATGTTGCAACAATAAAATTCGTAGTGGTTAAAATATGCATTTAGTGATCTGCTGTAATAAAAATATATTTCAGGTTTTAAAACGGCGCCGTTCAGGACGCGAAAGTGCGGATTTTAGAGGAAGCATCATGTCACCGTATATTTCACCTGTGCATGATGGATCATCTATATCAGTTCTACCACCACCAGTTCCACCAGCTCACAGTTCTTATACTAATATTCCCATTCAGCGGTCATTTCGTGAAATTGAAAGATTAGAAAGAATTCCAGGCGTCCAAAAAATCTCATTGTTCAAGGTATGATTGTCTTGAAGACATTAAAGTTGTCTGGATGTGATATAATTTTCTTCCTCTCCTATACGCTGTGGGGAACAGAATTAATAAATTAACTAAAAAAGACCCGAAGATCATAAATTTAGAAGTCAGCTCTCTATTACTTATAAACGTGCTGTAAAGGAATTCAATTAATCGTTTAACATCGAGCTGAAAACAATACTTTTTATTTCGAGTTCATTTAGGGTTCGAAGGGACTTGGCTTCAGCATAGCCGGTGGAGTAGGTAATGAGCATGTAGCCGGTGATACTGGCATTTATGTAACGAAGATTATTGATGGTGGAGCGGCATATCATGATGGTCGTTTGAGAGTTGGCGATAAACTTTTAGCTGTAAGATTTTTTCACACTTATTTTCATAGTAAATTTCAGGGAATTCTATATTATCACTTCCTGACATGTTTTTTATTTTATTCAAGTGCATTGCATTCAATTATTGTGATCAAAGACTATACCGTTTTCGTTTGCTATATACGGAAACCGAATTTAATTCTTGATGTGTGTGAGTAAAGCGTTTTCGTCATCCTTAAAATTTCGAGATAGTCTATTTTTAAGGTTGATGATGTGATTCTGGAAAATGTTACGCACGAATTTGCTGTGAACACATTGAAACAGACGGCTTCCAAAGTAACGCTGGTTTATTTGAAAAACCCGCATCCAGAGCTATTGCCAAGTTTCGATGATAGTGCTAGTCGCTTAATTGGTGTTCCGCCCACTCCTGCTCGTTCCGGTAAGTTTTTGCAATGCTTTAGCATTTCGGTGTTTATATCTTCCGATCGTATTGAGTAAATCAAATTAACAATAACGGTCATTTTCGTATGCTGAAATATTAATTTTTAAATGTGTTTTAAATATTCATCTGATATCAGTTCTGAATGCCCATTGCTTTATAAGAATGATTACTTTTCCCGAATGGCATGGAAATAAAAATATACTGCTCCTAACTTCATACAGCTCAATAAAATATTGCCAGATATGGACTGAATCATCGATAATCTGGTTATTATATAGACTGCTAAAATGGTTGATGTCTGCAGCATTTGTTCGCTAAGTGATAGTGCACTGCAGATATAGCTTAAATTTGACATGATACCATTTTATGCTTTTAGCTGCTTCTCTACATCACGATTCATTTGATACGCAACAATCATTTCATACAATAGCACAACATGAATTACCATTAGGTCCACGTACCGTGCATCTTAATCGTGGAATGCAAGGATTAGGCTTTAATATTGTTGGTGGAGAAGATGGAGAACCGATTTATATCAGTTATGTTTTGCCAGGCGGTGTGGCCGATCTTTCTGGAAATGTGAAAAAGGTATGTTATTTTAGGCGAATTAAAATTTCGTATTATAAAGCATATTTTGCGTGCTTAGTATATTCTTAAAGATTTGATGAGTTTTAGCATTTTTTGATTATAGTATCATATGGTTTTGAGGCAATATCTTGGAATTTCAGGGCGATGTGTTGTTGCAAGTGAACGGTGTTAATTTGCGAAATGCAACTCATGCTGAAGCAGCTCGCGCATTGAAGGAAGCTGTTAATCCTGTGTCCCTAACGTTGCAGTATCGACCACAAGGTACTATATTGTAATATATGGCACTTTCGAAAATCTTTTTGCAACGCTCTCTGAATTTATCGAGTTTCTTTTGTGAATATTATGTAGAGTGCCGGACTGAATCTGAGGCATAAATTTGTTTTCAACTTGAATCAATAGGTATGAAATTCAAGATCTGATGATAAAGGATGAGACCTGTAAATGATATAGTTTATCAAATATTTTCGAAATTCTCATTTGTAGCATTTTTTTAAATTAAATGAAAAACTTATCAGAGTTTTTGTTCTGTGCAACTCCTACTATTGCAGAATATGGACAATTTGAGGCTAAAATTGATCAACTTCGTCGAGATTTAATGAGTGGTGGAGCGGCAGCTCTTGGTGCTCCACGTAGAGAGCTTTTTGTCAGGTACTATTGAATATGTTCGTGTAAGTTCTCATTTTTCGAGATATGAACTCAGTTCGTAACTTTAATTTTTGCAGAGCCATGTTTGATTACGATCCAGCACGTGAGGCCGGTGTTCCGCACCGAGCCTTACCCTTCTTTTATGGTGACATTTTACATGTTACGAACGTTGCGGATGATGATTGGTGGACAGCACGATTGGTTACGGAAAGCGGTGAAGAGGGCATGGAAGGAGTTATCCCATCCAAAAAGAGAGTTGAAAAGAAGGAGCGACAACGGAGAAAACAAGTGAAGCATAATTCTTACACGAAATTCTTTTACTGATATATTGTTTGCATGGAGTAGTTTTTGAGAAATCTTTTTGGTTTATTTTCATTTGTAGCGCTACTGTTTCTTCCGACTTTAAGAATGCTTTACAATACATATTGGGCAAAATCAAAGGACACAGTTGGGATGGATGATTTGTGAAATATTTTGTTTTTTTAGAGCTTGAGGAGTTGAGTTTGACTTGCATTTCATTATATTGGACAATAGCTTTTAAGTTCCGATTGAGTTCTTTGAATGAAGAGTTCTCAAATTGGAATAGGTTATTTTCATCAAATTTCTCATGAAATTCATTATTGGGTAGGTAAAATGATTCACGAAAAATCGTTATTTCAAACTTCATTGGTTTTTTAGGTGAACTTTAATGCCGGTAGTCAAAGCCTCCCTCGAGGTATGGATGGACGTCGTGGTTCGCGTTCGCAACTGTCATTCTCGCGTAAATTTCCATTCGTTAAAAGTACCGATAAGCTGAACGAATTTACCGATAATGAGCGTAAGTTTATTGCAGTTTTCGGAACTGATTCCTTTTTCTTAACATTTCTGAATATGAGATTGCAAAAGTTTTGGCTGTTATTGATATTTATCATGAAATACGATGTAATAGCCTTATCACTGTGAGAGTTTTTTATTCATTGTATCACCATGAGATTCCTTAGATGGTACAACTTATACATCGTACACCACAAGCGATAGTGATTACTGTAAGTTTTTCATAGTGTGCTGCGTGGCATTATCTGATTTTAATTTACACATTTAACAAGACTTACTAATTCATAGTGCGAATCTAATATACGTAAACCATTTAATACAATTACTTTATGTCCTTTAATCATGCAATTGCAGTTAATAACTTTTTTCAAGTCGAAGTGCAGAAGTCTGTATTACTGTGTTTAATCCATATCTAAAATATATTTTTGTTTGAAATTCCTTTCTAAAATAGTTTTATTTCTATATTTTAGTTGGTGCAAGTGAAGATCCGATCATGTCGTATGTCGCAGTGGAACGTCAACAAAGTAACCGTTACTCTTAATGTTGTTCTATAAATTCCCCTTTTTTTCCTATTGGTAAAATTCTGCTTTTAGTATAAATTTATTTATTGCAACTACTGGTACTAAAAAATCTACATAATCGAAGATTCATAATTGTAGATGCATAAGATTTCACGCTTCAAGTCATATAATTCGCTTCCATAAATCTCCCTTATTTCAGTAAATTACCCACGTCCAGTTATTGTTCTTGGAGCAATGAAAGATCGCATAAACGATGAATTGGTACTCCGTGACCGAGATCGATTTAGTAGTTGCGTTCCGCGTATGTTGTTACTTTTCAATATAGTTATCAAAAAAATTCGTGGTATATGAATCAGATTTTGTGTATTAGTTTGGTTAGTAAATTGATTTACTTTAAATTGTATAAAGAAGATGTTACAGATACGAGCCGACCTCCGAAACCGAATGAAATAGATGGTCGTGATTATCATTTTGTTTCAAAGGAACAAATGCAAGAAGATGTACGGAATAACCAGTTTATCGAAGCAGGACAATTTCAAGATAATCTTTATGGCACGAGCATTAATTCCGTTCGTGAAGTTGCAGAAATGGTATGTGAAGTTTAAAAGAATATTTAAGGGATTGTACTCTGGAAAATTTCGGCAATCGCTACGATTAGGTTATGAATATTCTGATTATAATTAACACTGAGAATTGCTTATTTTTTTTATAAAAAAATGAGTACTAATATTTAATTTGATTATATGGTACTTCCATACTTAGGAATTAACTTTTTAATATTTACTGTAGGGTCGACATTGCATTCTCGATGTAAGTGGAAATGCTATCCGTAGATTACAATCTATCGCTAATATATACCCGATAGCAATCTTTGTGAAACCGCAGACGCCGCATCAAATCATGTAAGTAATTTATCAAACTTTAATTATTTTAGTAATATTCCGTACTGCGTGCAGTGGTTTCATGTTATGCTACAAATTATATACCGCACTTGGTCCTACAGTAATTTAACGATTTCATTTAAAAAATTTCTTTTAATTTGTCTATTATTTAAGTACTTGTTAACACTTGAGGTTATTGTAGGGAATGGGATCACTCAATCAATGAAGATGATGCTCATACTGTTTATCAGCGATGTCAGAGAACGGAACAGAACTTTGGAGATTTATTCACTGGTGAGTGTTTGTTTTTTTGCATAGCCAACCGACGAATTATGATTCTAATTCCCTTATTTCACATCTCTTTTCATACAACAACTTGGTCTTCTCATCCTTTCTATTAATTATATCACTGTTACTGTAGAAGTGGTAAATAAGACCAGTTTTTTTCTCATTATACAGTTTTTTGTTTTAGCTGTTGTAAGTGGCCAAACATTCGAAGATCTCGTACGGCGTGTCCTAAACGTTATTGCTGAACAGTCACGACCGTATGCATGGGTGCCATCACGAGCACAAGTCTTTTAAACCTCATTTTGTTGGTTACATAACGAATTTTTTTCAAAAACTCTTATGAAAATTTCTTCCTACTTTATAAAAAATTTTATTCAGTCTGATGTCGAAGTACTAGTTTATTTAATTTTATGTCAGCCGATTTTTAAAAATTTTAGAAAAAAATGCTTTTACAGTTGTCAAGTTTGTCTTTGGATAAAAGTAAAGAAGGTTTTATGTAATCAATTATATTTTCAATGCTTATAGTGATGAAATAAGTTAGGTTGAATACAAACTTGTTGGTGGCAAACTATCGGCTGAATTATATTTTTTGTTTCATAATTTCAAGAATTATCGGGATATTTTTTATATTTCATGTATCTGATGTAAGAGAAATCATCGAATATTTTGGTTAATTTTATCATTTAGCCACATGTTTGTGATGTTTGTACAGATGTAGTTTTTCATACATTGTGATTAATTGATATTTAATGCCATTTTATATCTTACGCAGCTATTATATTGGTCTTTATTTTGTTCCAATACATTTTTCACGCGACCAGTTCTGAGATGTTGTTTTTTTCGTTGTAATTTGATTTGTCAGGCATACGAAGAGGAAGGGTTTTTAAGAATAAATTCTTGAAATTTTGGAAGAGTTCAGGATTGCAAACAACAATCACTTTTTTAAACTATTTAGGTGAGGGAACAGAAATTTGGAGAGGGCATATTACTTTATCGTTACAAGGAGAATTTTGCTATAGTACTGCAGAATTCCTTATTTTTTTTTATGTGAATAAATAGATTATTCTTCTGGGAAGTATGGTACATGTGAAATTGGAATTTTACAGATTTATGGAATTCTTTTTTCATGCAGACAGTGATGTGTGAGACCTTCCTGTTTCGAAGAAATGAAACATATCGCTGTTCTCGTATTTCATTACTGTTTTACCGATTCTTCTTGTACTTAAGGTTGTGACTTTATTAATTTGTTACTGTTTTTGAAGAAAAAAAAGTGTGTTACGGAAAAGTACGGTTCATATTCCTTTTAAAAATCTCTTAAATTATCCTCAAAATTCTTTTGTTGTACTACTAACATGCTAGATAACGAGGTTTGAAATACTGTTTATTTACATATTCACCGTATATCGGATAGACCGTATTTTCATCCGAATTTTTTTGCTTTCATTTCTTTGACAGATGAAAGAAAGGCTTGGAAAGCTGTTTTGTCGCATGCAACTTCCTATTTTGTTTAATTAAAATTATTTGCTGGCATATCCTTATTTTCAGTCCTTACTTACTCAAAAATGTGCCAATTTTCTTTCTTTCTACAATGTTAATTGTTTACAAAAGCGCCGTCATACACGCTGCTTTGTATTATGTTCGAAAACTATAATAAATATGTGATCTTTTAAAAGTTTAAAAAATTTTACAACAAAAATATTGCACGAATGAAAATAGAGATAAAATAATATGGCCAATTAAAGATTTTGTCAAAACTACCACATGATTTCGTTTTTTAAGAATTTAAAATTTGAAAAGTGAAGAATAAATTCTAATGACATGTCTTATTTGTTATACTATTTTTTTTTTAAAAAAAAAGTGTTATCGAAAAAGGTACAGTTCATAATATTCTTTATAAAAAATTGTTTTTGATTTCTTTCTCTAAAGTTAATCCTGTGGATGAACACTGTATAGTTTGTACTACACTTTTATAGTATTTAGAATCACCAAATTATGAAATCATTATTTTTAATGATTTCTACCTTACGTATGTATTTAATTTACGTTTCAACTATATCTCACGTTAAGTGTAATGCGTCACAAAAACTCACCCGTTCGTCGAATTACACACTATTATATGCCATTAAGCAAATTCTTTTATTACATTCTTATAACTTGAAACAGTATGTACGTGAAAATATTGAATAACTTGGAAGAGTACGTGCGTGAAGGAAAGATATGGTATTGAAGATTGTAAATGTAATACATATTTGTAATTAATATTGCACAATTTGAAATCATATTAACTATTAATCATAATTGTAATAACAATAAAGAATAATTATAACAAAAATTATTTACAATGGTCGTAAATAAATATCATCATTAATACTGTCCGATTCCAATTCGTATGAAAAATCAGATGGTTCATGATCTACCTGTTTCCATGGACCATACGAATGATGTACAAAAATTTGGTTCATAAATAATGATGATGTTTCCACCTAAACAAGAAAAAAAGAATAAGCAAAATTAAGACTATAAAATAAGTATATTTTGAAAAATTAACTTGACATTCCAAGATAATTTTTAGTTTAGGATTTTACTACAAAATAAAATCTTCGAAAATTTTTGCAAAAGAAAAATAGATCAACAGGTAAGACTTCATGCACTACCACTATTCTTATTTTTATGTCAAATTAAGCTGAAAATTATAAATAACTACCTTGGTTTCCGTCTGCTCATGTGGTGTTGTTTGTGGTAACTTCTTTGGTGGCAATTTTGGTCTTAGCGGTAGAGCTGGAAGTGGTGCAGTAACTTGTTTGTCTACCTTAGGTAATTTTGAAGTGCCTTCAGCTGATTTCACAGCTGCTTCAATATTTGCTGCAATTTGTGATACCTTCGCTTTTCTTACTGAATCTGTCAGGGCTGTCTTCAATTTCTCCATTCGCTGAAATATCAAAAAAGTTTTTTCAGTATTACTAAAAGTCTACTCAATAAAAGTTTATTGCGAAGCTATGATAACCAAAAAAAAACGCGTCTCATTTCTTATTTTTTTTTAACTCAATTATTGTCATATTTGAATTTCAGTTTTTTTTAGCATACTATTCAGTATACTTATCACTTATTTATCTATTCAGCATACTTACCTGTCGTTTTTGTTCATAATCGTCGTATTTTTTACGTTCTTCCTTTCCTCCTTGTCGTTTGAGCACACAGTACAATAGAAGAAATATGGAAATGATAAGAAGGATGATGAGAATTACCAAAATAATACTCAACGCTAATACAACGCCTGGTCTTTCCGCTGGTGCTTCGGTAGAGGTTATCGGTGAGAGCATTTCAATCGGACCTTGCAGTACCATATGTCCTGAAGAAATTCATTTCGATTTTCTTTTTTTTTTCTTTTGATATTACTCTCTGATATGTTTTTGATATAATCTGTACAGAGGTAGATATATCACTTGCAATATTCTCTGCTACAACTTGCTTGCTTCATTTAGCATCCAAATATTGAAATTGGATGAGCATTATCACTTCAATGAATTACAGCAGACACTGATGAGATTTTCGGATGATAGAAATGTTGCAAATCAGTGTACGTGTGCATACGACAAAAGTTCATTCATTTTGCATAATTGTTTAAGGACAAATATTTTTTGCAATTTTAGGAAGAAAAAAATGTTTTTTAAAAAGTAATGACAATTATTAATAAAATTTTTCAAAATGACAATTTACATCTTTTATACTTTTCAAAAATGTCGCACATTAGCAATTGTAGGAAATAGGCTGTTAATATAAATGAATTATCAGCAATATGTTATTACATTAAATGAATTGCCTGTAAAAATATTCCAGTTATTATCATCAAGAGGTTGAAATTTGAAAAGTTGTAAAAGATACCGGCAATAGCGTCGTCATCCTCAAAAGAATCTGCATCTGACCTGTTAAAGACATGATACATGCTATCAGTTTCGGATGATACTACGTAGTAAGGTTGTAACGAACCGATCACTTATATGTCAATAGCTAACAATAAACAGTCCATTTCAGAATCAAAAAATTATTTATAATTGCTTAAATAGCAAACGACGCAAGAAGTTGCTATGTAAGAGGCATATTTATTCAAAAGTAAAAAAGTGAGAAAAGCAAAAGTTCAATAATAACAAAAGCAAAAGTTCAATATCAACAAAAGTTCAACAGTCAATTTAATACTTTTGAAAAATGGTATTTTAAGAAAATAATAAAAAAATTTTGGGAGAAATATCATAGATCTTCAGAAAAATATCAAACAGCACTTGCCATATTACTATCAAAAAGATGTGATAGTAATACATTTTGATTTACTTTAATAAAAATGAAATAATTAATTCGACTTGATTTCCTTGAGGTCATTAAGACGATTATTTTAATGAAAGTTGTAAGTTAGTATAAATAAAAACGAGGTTCATTTTTGTATTTGCGACTATTCCTTTGATTGTGCCGTCGTGGGTCATCTTTTACTTTTTTGTTTGATGAAATGCACTCTCTGAAATTATTTGTTTTTTAAAAAAGTGAAAAAATTTATTAATAAAGTCTAATTCCAAAATTGAACACGTTTATATTGTATTAGACTATGACTATTAGACTTAAAAATACATCAATTCATTGTCATTCTCGGAAAAATAATTGATATCAGAAATGAATTCATACCACAAACTTATATTAACACTAAATTGTTTCTGTCCTTTTAATTACATTAAATATTAATTGGATGCAAGTAATCCTTGTTTTAGCAGTTTTTTTTTCTAATTAGTTAATTACTTCCGAGATACCATAATCATTGGATTGGATACCTTTCAGGTATACACCTTCTGATGGACTTTTTTTCACCTTTCAGTTTTTTTTTTAAATGTTTTTCTTTTTGCCGTATTACCATAATAATCACCTTTTAATTTATTTACTACTTATTTTAATTAGGTAGTTTTTTTTTTTCATTTTTATTATGATATTAAAATAACTGACAATTTTTTGCATCTTCAAGATGCTAATTTTCCATTGATTTTATTATTATTTACACTAAGAGTTAAATCAACGTCTCATTATTTCTTATTACTTACAAGCATGAAGTACAGGTATGAAGTACAGGTAACAGGTATGAAGTATAACAATTCCTATTTTGACGATCTATTTCAACCATACCCTTTGAAGTGACGAACTTTACTTTCACTTTAGCATGCGAAAATTATGCAAATTCATTGCATTATATATTGGGACAAGGAGGAGTGGCTTCTTCCGGAACAACGAATCAGCGAATGGCAGACGACACGCACTCTAACATGGAAAGTAAGAGATCAAAGGATGAATGGACAAATAGTAATCAATAAAGTGACTGTGCACGTAGTACTGTTTTAACCCATAAGGGCGATGCGCAGATGGATAAAGGGCAGTGGTAGAGAAAGATGGCGTTGATCCTCCCTGCCAGACACGTTTGGTTTACTTTTTTGCTATCGGTGAGTGCTGCGGCGATTCAGAAATGATTACTCTTCCTTGTTGATTTACTTTTAGAAGTAATTTGTGGATGAGAAGTTGAAATCTTTTAATTTTTAATTCATTCGATGATTGAAGTTGTAATAGTTTAGTTTAATCATATAAGTTAAGGAATAATAAAATTTCTTTTTCACGTTTTTTTTAAAGTAGCTATTGCGTTTCTTATTCACTTATTGATGTCATAATGAGATAGTAAAATGTTTTAGTTGATATTATCAGTTGATGATAGCTATTTGCGTACGATCGAAAAAATTGCCTTATCGCTATCGCCCGTGCGTATCTGTTCAATCGATAATGAAATCGATAATGAAAAATTATGATGTGATGCAAATAACAGAGATGCAAAGAGATATGATTGGTTAGTTTAATTTAATTTTCATTTTATTTACTTATCGAAAATAGATCCAAAACAGTTTATCACAATCGAAAAGTCACACGTTTCACGTGTTTCATTCTAATCAGAAATGGAAACTTAAAAAAAAAAGTTAATTAAATTCCTAAGAGACAAGAGTGATGATATGTGATCGACAGCTCATACTTATGTTTTTTCTTATTACAGTAAAAACCAAATAAAACCTGCGAAGCGATTAAGGAATGAGCTACCTAAAGATGAGTTTCTGGTAAATTAGTTTGTCACAACCAAGCAACGGTCATCTGGCAGAAAAGAAAGGGCAAAGATCGGTAGGTTAATTTGAGTACGAAATTACTTACACGCTCAATGAAAGTGTTTTATGAATTGAAATTAGCTACATTGTCGAATTAAATTTACAGTTGAGAGGAGTCAAAATAGGAAAGGGAAGTAATCAATCATTGATTTTCTGAATTGATTAAGGTCCTTGAAAAGGCTTTCACTCTAAAGTTCACTTTCAGGTGATTGATCTACCCGTCAAAATCTTCAACTTGTATTTGTGAACTGTTTTTAAATTTTCGAAGTGATCCGTAGAAAAAGCGAAGGACAGAGGAAAATGAAAATGCTCTTAAATTCTGGTCGTTTATTATTGTTTCTCCCTGCGACAAGTAGAAGGAGAGAGAAATTCAAAAACAGCGAAAAAGGGAAAAATAAAAAGTGGAAAAAAAAGAATGAAAAATGAAGAAAGAAGGAAAAAAGTTAAAAAAACTGAACAGAAAAAAAAGATGAAAAAAAGCGAAAAATGAAAAAAGATAAATAGAGTTAAAGGAAAAAGAAGAAAAAAGTTGAAAAAAAAACAGGGAAAGAAAGCGAGAAGAGTGGAACAAAAAAAGGAAAAAACTGGAAGAACTGGAAGAGAAAAAAAAAGGAAAAAACTGGAAGAACTGGAAGAAAAAAAAAGGAAAAAAACTGGAAGAACTGGAAGAGAAAAAAATAAAAGAATAAAAAAATTGCATTTCTTTCAAAAATTGCATTCAAAAAGTTTAAAAAAACAGAACAGAAAAAAAGATGAAAAAAAGCGAAAAATGAAAAAAGATAAATAGAGTTAAAGGAAAAAGAAGAAAAAAGTTGAAAAAAAAACAGGGAAAGAAAGCGAGAAGA
>JABVXW010000159.1:92508-110617 GCA_013365375.1 Litomosoides brasiliensis | reverse complement strand
AAAAAAAAAGATTGAATTTCAGACAAGCAAACGGTTTACTGTTGTACAATGGACCAATGGGTGGTGATAATAACACGTACGGACGAGCCGATTATAAAGATTACGTGATCATACGATTAGTTGGTGGTCGAATACAGGCTGATTTCATGTTTAATGGTGTTGTCGCTAATCCGATACAAATTCCAGGCTCTGATGCTCTCAATGATGGAAAATGGCATACAGTTACACTATCACAAGATGGAAAAGTATACATATACATATATTCATTATCGTAATTCAATTAATTTTTACTAAAATTTCAATTCTTAGTAAAAAATTAAGTAATAAATATGAAGTGATTCGAGTAGTAAAATTAAAGTAAAAGTAAAAAATTAAATAAAAATAAAAATTAAAGTAAAGGTAAAATAAAATTCTTAGTAAAATTAATATATAAGAGCAAAGTTTCTATAACTGTTAACATTTCAGCTTATTGAATTGGTAATTGATAATTGCTATACGATTGTACCAATTGGTGCAAGCGATAAGATTATCGGCGTTGATGACTCATCTTGTCGTCGTGTTAAAATGACAGCTGACGATGATGAACGATTAAATGTTATCACACCGTTACAGGTAATTTTGGTTTAGTTAAATTTTTCTTTATAAGAAAATATAAATGATCTAAAATTGACAGGTTTTGTTATTTTAAGACAAAATTATTAAGATAAAATATTTTTAAAGCATTACGATTGAAGTAATAACTATCTTCATTGTAGGAAAACAATTTCTCAAATTGATAAAATTTAAAAAATTAACCTTAAAATTAATTAGCATAATTCTAGAAACTATTTAAACAAATTTTTATGAAAATTTAGATCGGCGGAGTTGCACCGCTATCCGGAAATAATCGCTATCCAGGAGTTGTAACAGCCTTTGCGACAAATTTTAAAGGTTGCGTACGTGATTTGATAGTGAACAATGAGCTGTATGATTTGGGTGTTCCGGATTATGCTAGCGAAGAGCATTCACAAATTGGTTGTCAACTTACGGAAGGAACGTGTGGTCTAAATGATATCAATGGACCGTATTGTGTTCACGGAGAGTGCATTTCTGATTTGGTGGTAAGTTTTACGATGAATTCCAACAAAATCATTTATGCTTCATAGACTTACTTAAGCATTCGCTCTTTGACTATTTAATTCCTTTCTCGAAATGAATTTAAAAATGTGGTTGTGAGATTAGTTATCAGTAATGAACATTTGTTATCAGCAATAATAATTGTAGAAAAGGTTGAAAATATCTACTGAATTATTTACTTTTAATTTAATATTGTTTTAAATAAATGAAGTATGATCTTTTTTTTTGCAGTCAAACGTGCCCAAGTGTTTATGTGACCCGGGATATGGTGGTGACCGGTGCGATAGTCCATTTAAATGGGTGGAATTTGGTCCTGGATCATTTGTTGAGTATGATGTAAAAGTGGGCCTAGAAGATAAGACAACAAATGTGGATGTGTTATTCATGCCTGGTAAAGTTGGTGCTGGCACTGGAGAGCTTGGCTTTGCTGGTGCTGGTGAAAAAGTAAAAAAATTTTTAATTTTGTAACTTTCATTTAAGTTTAAATGGTTAAAAACACACACACACACACACACACACACACACACTGATAGTTTAGCATAACAAATTTATTGTCATTTTACCAATGAAAAGTTATGGCCCAATTTAGCTCTGAACTATAAGTTATATTCTTGAATTTTTACTACATTCAGTAAGAAATTTCGAAAACTGTCAAACTGTAATTGACTTAAAATAGACGATATTCATTCTGTGACCTAAAATAGACGATATTCATTCTTAGGATAATTGCACAATCTTATAAATTCGAGAAGAAAATGAAGCAGATGGGAGAAGGAAATTTTTGATAATAAATTCAACTCATAAAGATATTGTGAATTTATTTATCATTTTGCGATCGCAGAATCTTCAATTTCTTTCAGTATATCAGTACATCGATGGAGAATCATTCACCAGCAGCAAAATTTGATCTAAGTTCTAGTTCTGGTGCTATTGTTTCAAGTACATCAGTGGAATTACGATTGACCGATTTGCATCTTCAGGATAATATCTCTTATTGGATGCAATTTTCCAGAAGTCCTGTTCGGTTCGGCTTTTTTTTCTTGTTTTGTTAAAAAAAAAATTAAATTTTGACATTTATTGCTGTGTAAAATGAGTAAAATTATTCAGAAAAAAAAAGAATTCCATTTAATTTTTCATCTTTTCTTTTCCAGTGCTTCCTTATCAGTTGATGGTGTCTATCATGGAATATTACCATTAAATCCATTTAAAATTCCATATCAAATTGATATAAATGAATTGCTTCTTGGAGCATTAAATGTTCAAGGTGCTAAAGGCTTTCGAGTAAGTGGTTTTTTTTTTAAATTTCATTTAATTTCATTAGAGTATTTCTTCATTCATCAATAATGTTTAAAAGTGATATATGTATGGTTGATTTAAAACAAACTAACTTATCATTGTCTATCATTAATTTCAAATCAAATATAGCGATCGATCACTTCTAAGCAATAATCTGATTATCTTCTTCTGTAAGTAAAGAAATTATCTGTAATTATTATCTTCTAATTATCTGTAAGTAAAGAAATTTCATTAATTTTAGGGTTGTGTTGGTGCATTCCGTTGGCAGCATATTAATTTACCGCTGTTGAAAAATGATTTGTCAAATGGCGGCTTTAGCCAAAGCGGTAGCGATTCAATTATATCAGTTAAGCGATCGAAAGGTGTCGAAACTGGTTGTTCACAACGGAAGTCATGTGCTAATGTCGGATTTGCATATTGTAGTGGCGCTTTTGTTTGTGTTGATTTTTGGAAGGGACCATTCTGTACATGTCCAGAAGGAGCACAGGTATGCTTTCTTTTATCTTTTAATTAACAATTTAAATATTTCACTTTGTTTGTTTTAGATTATATGAGAAATTTTGCGAGATAATTTTAGGTATTGAGATTATTGTTTTCTACAGGTACTTCTTGGTGCTAATGGTGAATTGGTCGGTTGTGGTGAAACATTAGCCGTTAGCAGTTTGGGTATTTCCAGTCCTGCAATCATTCTCATTCTTATATGTTTAATTTTACTAATCAGTATGTTCACTGTTTTCTTTTATTCAAAAAAAAGTAATAAAAGTTTGAAATATAATTTAAAAATGATTGTATTTTTAGAACTTTTTAAAACAAATCTATGCTATGCTGTATTACCTATCTTTTACTGTATTACCGTATAACCTATCTTTTACTGTATTACCGTATTACCTATGTTTACAGTGATGGTCCTATTAATGGTTGTGTACACTCGACGTCATACAGCACCATTTGAGCCTGTTCGTCCAGAAGAATTAAATCGTGATAATTTGAGACCGTACGATATAGAAGGAGGTGGTGAAGCAGACAACGATCAGTATAACATTACCAATCTTCGTAAACCAGTTATGCCAATTGAGGAAAATGGTATCAATGGCTATGCGCAACCTGTATATCCTATGCAACGTGTAGCATTAGGTTTGAATTTTATGAAAAAAAAACCGTAAAAATCAAATATCTGTGCTTTTTCATTTTAAATCATAAAAATATTTAATTCATAAAAATTAGTGCACATTTGGAAGAGTATTTATAAAATGGAGCAAAAGAAAAAAAAACCCCTTTCAGAATTTGAAGCTAACGATGAAGCCTTATGTTTGCCTAAGTATAATATGATAATTTAACGTGAAAGATTAATAATGATGTATTATTCACATAAACCTTCAGATGTGAACGTTATACGTCATATGTTAATTCGTATTTTGTAATTTAGATGATAAACTTAAGAACAGAATTAGGAATTTGGAAGCAGATCCAGATGCTACAGCACCATACGACGAATTACGAATTTATGACGATGAAGGTGATAATATATCAAGGTATGCCATTTCTTACTCTTTACTCTCTCTTAACTTCTTTTCCATTATAGAGACGTTGGAATTTTCTATTTCTTCATGAAACACACCTGGAATTGTTTTAGAATTCTTTTTTTTTTGTAAAATATACCTTTTAAAGTGGCTTTTGTAAATATGCAAGATGTGAAATTTTAAGTAGGATAGCAATAAGTATTATGTTTGATAGATAACTCTTCTCCAAGATTTAATTTATAATTTGCAAATTTTAGAATAACTCTTGAGTCTCTTGAATCAAATGATGATGCAGTCCCCTCAAGCAATCTCGATCAAGAGGTAAATACACTTTCATTTCAATTAGATTTAATTTGTAGGTAGGATTGTTTGAATAAATAAAATTTGATATTAAAAATGAAGTCAGTGAGATTTTAAAAGCTATCATCAAATGACGATAATTCTATTTTTTTTAAATTTCACCTATAACTAAAACAAAAGTACATCTTTCTTAGTAATTACATGCACTTTAAATTTTTCACAGAGTTCAAATTTATCATAAATTATAAACTATAACCAATAACTTTATCACTTACCTTATCATAGTTGCATTTAACAACTAAGACAATCTGTAATTCTATTATAATTCACTACAGCAGGTATTTTATATCCTAAAAATTGTTATCTTTTTAAATTTTCAGATTGAAAAATGGGGTCCACGTTTTAATAATTTAGCCAATATATATGGTAAACGAGAGAAATGAGAATATAAAATGCGTAATTTCCGACTGGTCTCATTTTATTTTTGCATTCTTTGTATTTAATAAAAATTACAAAATTTACAATTGTCGCAGCTATTTTTGATAATTTTAATTTTTTTTTTAATTTTTGAATTTTTAAATTACCTTCATTTTGTGCATTTTTTTTTGTCGTTGTCGTTGTTGTTGTTGTGTATTTTTTTTTTGAGTGGAAAATGACAATTTATTTGTTCGAATATTAAAATATAACATATGTTGTGTAAGGGGTAGGATGGAAATTTTTCAATTTTTATGCTAATTTCTGTTCTATTTTTAAGCAACAATGCTTGGGGTTTTTTTTTGCTGCTAGAAAAATATGTTATATTTTACTTTTATGCGAACTTTTTCATTTTTAAAGGCTAATTTTTATTTCCACAAATCCTACTTAGAGAATGTATGAGTGTGAAAAACATGCACAATTTCTGTACTGTTTAAAATTACAAAGAGAGAGAGAGAGAGAGAGAGAGAGAGAGTGGAAAAAGAAAAAACCGGTTATTGAAAAATTCTTTGAGTGGTTTATTACGAGAAGAAAGTAAGATAATATTTTTTTTTGTGATTTGGTTTTTTTTTTTCCACATGTTCATTTGTTCCTACTAATTTCAACATGTTTGCTTATACGTCAGTTTTTTTATTTGCATAAATTTGAATTTCTTTCGGTTTTTTTTTTGAATATATTAATCTGTGAATGTTTCAATAAAATGTATTCTTTCATTTTTCTTTCTTTCTTTCTTGTCTCTTGCAATATTTCCATCGTTTGTTAATTTTCAAGTATGACATTTTGCATATTTATTTATTATGGAATTCTTTTAACTCATTTTTTATTTCAAAAAAAAAATTTATAGCAATTTTTTCTTGAAAAAAAAGTACTATTGTCATACCTGAAAAAAAAGAAACAAATGTCATACCTGTTATTATTGATTAAATCACCGCAGTAATTTAAGCTTTATCAATGTTATTTGCATTTTTAATTGTATTCCACAATTTTCATTCAACATGTGATGAGTGAGGTTTTTTTTGCTTTTGTTCATCATGGCGCTTTCATGATAAATTTCAACTTTCAATTTTTATCAATTATTTTATTTGATATTATCAATTTATCATTTTTTGCAGTCTCATTAAAAATGCTTGAAGGAGAGAAATCCTTGTTTTTAAATTTCTAATTTTCTTTATCACACATATATATATGAATTCATCCATCTCATCCTCACCTGCTACATCTCCCACGCTACAAATAATTAATTATTCAATTCTACCTGTCTATTTCATTGTTCATTTCCAATTCAATATTTTTTTTGTATAGCAGAAGGAAAAAAAAATATTCAATGAATAATTATTCTTCGATTTCGAATATTTTCAGGAAAAAATTCGAAATTTTAAAATTGAAGAAATACGAATGTATTTTTGAAGGAGTAAAATTGAAGTAAATGAAAAAAAGAAATTGAGAATTTAATTAGTTGGAAAATAATTATTCAATTAATGTTTTATCATTTATTGCTTTTCATTTTGTGAAAGTGCTTTCTTCACCTAAATGTTTAATTTTTGCATTTTTGCACTGTCAACAAATTGTGCCGCTATGCGTGTGATGTTGTAGCACTGCTCTGTCCATTTTACATAAAATTATTTTGAATTTGATAAAAGCAAAAGCACAATACATTGATGAAGTAGGAAAGGAGAGGAGAGAGGGAGAGAGAGAGAGAAGATAAGGCACACAATACTTTGGAAGAGTAGAAATGGAGAAGAAAGACAGAGAGGAAGGGAAAGTTTTTGTTGGAAAAAAAAGATAGTTTTATTTGAAGTGAATTTTAATGAAAGCATACCGACTTGAAATCTTACTTCTTTGAATGTGTTTGATTTTAGCCGCGCTACATCTTTTTGAATATTTCTAAAAGTGATGAAAAAAAGACATCACCAAATGAGAAATGTCCATCTAAAATGCCTGGATAAATGTATTTTGATGACTCATTCTTTCATCTTGCCGCTTATAAGAAAGAATTGATCGTCAAAATGGATGATGAATTTTCAATTTTATTATTGAAAACATCCATCTCTTTAAACTCATAGGCTAATGCAAATGTCGGAGCAATTACATATAAATCAAAAAAAGAAAAAAAAAATGTAATTGTGCTAATGTTCTAGTGGTAGTTAGGTCTTAATTCATAGGGATATAAAGTTCAAGCATATCCCTATGTGTGCGCCAAAGTTAGATTAAATTTCAAAATGTGAATTTCTGCATTATCATTAATCCATCCTCCTCAACATATAGGAGGAGGAGGAAGGGAGAAATATACTACAATGTACAACGTTGATACTAATGATGTATTGGAGGAGGTAGGTAGGCAAAGAGTCAACTGTTCTCATTTCCTTTTATATTTTTAATATCATTTAGAAGCTAAAAATAATTGGGAAGAATTTAGGTGTTAAATGTAAAATAAAATTTGTAATTAGGAGTGTTGAAATATAAAATTGCATTCCACAAGTTTCCTCTACAATGCCCATCTAAGGCATTCTATCTATTTAATCAGGTCAGTGGATAGGGCGCTGTTGTCATTCATTCATTCCTCCAACCTGTTATTGAATACTACACCGCCAATTTCCGCTCAAATAATTGCAAGTGCAAGTGCAATTGAATGTGTGTTGGTGATGGGAGAGGAGGAGAGGAAGATGAATTAATGCTTCTTCTATATTGATAAGAGGGAGTATAATTCATTAAGAGCATTATCATTATCACTATCATTATCATTATCACATTAATGAAATCATCCCATTTCATCTAAATATCCATTCATTTTCTCATCCATTACCATCTCTCTTTCTCTCTCTCTCTCCCTCTCTCTACCTTATAGATTCTACAACTACTAATTCTCACATCTCTCTCATTTATCTCCTTTTTAATATTCATCCGGTCAATTTCCTGTTTATTTTTGTCACTCTAATTGTCAGTTAAACTAATTTTACATCTCTCACTGCTGCTTATTTTAATAAAATTTAACTTTCATAGCCGTAGCTCTGTAAATAATTTTTTCTCGTTTAATTAGCTTCCTACTTTTATTATTATTGAAAAAAAAATGATAGCTTAAAGGAAAGCATAGGACACTTCTAATTGTAATCTTAAGTTAATTAATTAGCCAAAAATAAACGTTTCTCTCTTTTTTCACGTCTTTAACGCTATCATTATCACCTCTCTCTGTCTCTCTCTCTCTCATATCCTACCTCTCTTTTTTGCATGCATTTTATCTTTATACGATGTGATTCGAATTCCGAATTATGTAAGGTATTTGTTTTATCGAAATAGGTACTATTGACATTAGTATAATAATTAATGATTTTTTTTAATAACTTATTAATTACAATAATTAATGACTGAGCTTTTTTTCCTATTTTAAATCTATCGCCTCACCTTTTTTTCCCCATCATATCATTTATCAGTTGATAATATAGTTGTCGCTCATTTATTCTCTCTCTCTCTCTCTCTCTCCTCTTCATTTTCTGGCTTTAATTGTTATCCAACTCAATAAAATTGTTCGATACTTAAGTGAACAAGCCGTTTGGAATTAGCCTATAGGCGTCATTCATTTTCGTTCTGAAATTGCAATGCGCATATATCCTCCTCTTGTAATATCTATCGATAAAATATTCCTTTCTCTTTTCAAAATTTCAGTTTAGAATTTCGTGAACATTTCGGCGATCTTTCATCTTTTATCAAACCATACGCTTGTTTTTTGCATATTCTAATTTCTTTATCTTATCAACTGTATTCGATAAATTTTGCTGTTGTGTGTGTGTGTGTGTGTGTGTGTGTGTGTGTGTGTGTGTGTGTGTGTGTGTGTGTGTGTGTGTGTGTGCGTCTATGAAAAGAGACTATATGTGTTGGCTGAATGCCCACCTGTATAATCTAAGGTTTAGGTTGATAGACCTGAAAAGCTTAACGAAACAATTTTATTTTTTAGTGAAAAAGAAGGAAAGGATAAGTGTACAAAGGAATGTCAATCTTTGAGTTGTTAGGCGTTGACGTCATTGCTACCGCTGAGGGATTGAGTGATTAGAAGAAAGGGTTTTGAACGCTACGAGTTGACGTCATCGCTACCGAAGAAGGATTCAGTAGAAGCAGAGGGCCTTAAAGTGTTACGAGTTGACGTCATCGCTACCGAAGAAGGATTCAGTAGAAGCAGAGGGCCTTAAAGTATTACGAGTTGACGTCATCGCTACCGAAGAAGGATTCAGTAGAAGCAGAGGGCCTTAAAGTATTACGAGTTGACGTCATCGCTATCGGGGAAGGATTAAGTGAAAGTAGAGGAGTTGTTTAATGACCGCCTACAATATCCTCAAAATTATTTGGTAGCAAATTAGAAGTGTGAGCGATATGAGAAGATATCGTTGTTTATGTTTCCCTTGCAACTGTGTTACAGTTAGCTCATTTATTGTTCCGGTTGGACAGGAATAATACATTCCTGAAAGCTTCTTTCAGAAATGCGTTATTCCTGTCAGGAATATTTATTGATCAGTTCGGAGGAGGAGCTGACGTGTGTTACGTGTGTTGTTGATTGGCGAAGATTGGATAGATAAAGCATGGACAGCTTAATGTATTACGGAATGCTTTTAACGGAAATGCTTTTAACGGAACGAAATTAATTAACGAATTAACTAACGAATTTACTAACGAATAACGAATACTAAGTAACGAACGAATTAACTAACGAAATTAACGGAAACGGAAATGCTTTTAAAAACAATCAATAACCGAAAATGCTGCGATAATTTTTGTTGTGACACTTACGTAATGTAAGTAAAATGTGTTGTTGATCACGCATCGTTGTATCACTTTGGGGTGTAATTTTTTTGATGAAAATTTTGTTATATTTTGTTGAAAATGAAATTTCTATTATTAATAAGTAAAGTGACGTGATGATAGGATTTAGGACAAAAATGAGAATTAAAACCTAATTAATTAGCTTTCTTCAACTATCAAATCGTCTTGGATAATGATAGCCTAACACTTTTAGTTTCTTTTTTTCTTTATTTCTCAAATATATTTTAAATTAACGAAACAGGAAAAAATAACTTTTTATTTCAGTAAAAGTAAAACAGTTATTTAGTAAAGTGAATTAATATACCTAAAAATAAAATTCTCTAAATAAGTTCTAGGAGGCTTCCTTATAATGAATTATGAGTGACGTTCTCTCCTGCATATTACGCATAATCTGTGCTCTGATAACTTTGATGTGATAGCGATAACCTCTACTGCTCTAGCAATGATCTATGCAGTGATAACTTTGATGCGATAATCACTGATGTGATAACGACAGCTTCCTTTTGTGATAGCGATAATCTTCGCTATGATAGTGGTACTTTTTGCGACAAATGCACGCGCTTTACTACACGCATTGTCGAATTAAATTATTAAATTATCAGAATGATA
This sequence comes from Litomosoides brasiliensis, assembly GCA_013365375.1. NCBI lineage: Eukaryota > Metazoa > Nematoda > Chromadorea > Rhabditida > Onchocercidae > Litomosoides > Litomosoides brasiliensis. The sequence goes on along the minus strand of JABVXW010000159.1, from coordinate 100,493 downwards.
CGAGGAAAAAAAAAGTTAATTTTATGCTTCACTTATTTATAGGTCACGTATTTATAGGTGGTGAAGTTTTAGGAAAGATAATCGCTTGTAGTAATTTAGTGGAATTTCGAACAAAAAAAAATGGATGAATAATTTTAGATACATGAAAGTTTGATGAGACATTTTTCAGAATTTTTCTTCCTACTAAAAAAAGATTAGTAGTTCTTTTTTTTTGCCGAGAAGTTTGAGTGACTTTTTAAAATTATCATTAATCTCAATTATCTTCTCATTGTACTTCAAATGCCTTTGCTAAGCCATTACTGATAATCCATCCATCTTAGTGAATCTATGCGATCAGTTAAACTTTCAACTTCTATTGCACTAATATGTTTTTTCTGTTAGAGTGTTTGGATGAATCAATTTGGATTACGTCAAAAGAAATAAATTTTCACGTAAAATGTTTACTGTTACGATTGTTAGTTATTAATTGGAAAATTTATTGCTTTTATTTTGTTAATTTGAAAATTTAACTTATTCATTCATTGGTTGAAACGAAACAGTTTTACAGCATTACTACTCTATGAAAATGACGTATTTTTCACTTATCATTTTGTTTTTGATTAACAATGCTGATAATTTGATGATTATCTTTTGAGACAATTATGTTAATATTGTAATTTCTTTTTTGAAGTAATTCAATTTGAGATTTGAGATTTGAAATTTGAGAAGATAGGTATATACATTTGAGTTTGAGAAGATAGGTATATACAGACTTTAGTTATTTAATATATCTGTTCCTTTTAACCGTTTACACTGGAACGTTGGAAGAAGTTTTTTTAATTCCGTCATATTAAATTATTCATATATTTCTATAAATTTGTTACTGTTTTAAAATAATTGCAAATTTAAATTAATAAAAATATTGACTGTTTTGTCGCATGCCTAATTAATTCAGGTATTCCCGTAACAGTTACAATTTTAAGGTTGATTTTCTTTTCCGTCAAATTAAAATTATGCCATATATTCTTTATTATTTAGCAAAAAATAAAAATGCAAATGAATAATTAATAACCGTTCGATGAGAAATTACTTTCGATTATTTGATTATCAATTATTGCCAATAAGACAGGATTTTTGGTATTTTTTTTTCCGAGAAGAAAGTGAACAAAAAATTTTTGCAACTTTCTTGAAACTTCTAATTTGCATAACTTCAAAACGTTTCACTTACAAAGAAGTTTTTGAAAGTTTTTTTTTCTTCATTTTAAATTAAAATGAAATGAATCTATTCAATGAGAGCTTTTAATTTCATTTTTCATTCAGATTTCTTGCAATGGTCTTTTTTCTTCCTCTCAAATTACGCAAATTTTAAGTATCACTTGAAGTGTCGCCCGTACGTAAATTGCGTCAATTAGATGTTCCTTCCATCGAATGATTTATATTTCTCGATCTTCCATTTCATTATCGCAAATTTATGCCATTTATCAGGCCTATTTTTCTTCTTGCCTATTTCTCAATAATCTTTTCCGTTTTTGTTTTTAGTATTAATTGTCTTAAATTCAATTTTTAGCCATTTATAGGACTGAGAACAAATTTTGAAGCAAACGGAAAAAAAAAGTTAATTGCATTAGGACATGCCATTAGGCTCGTTATGCGATGCTTCTTGGAACAATGACAACACTCCTCGTAATGCAATCAAAATTGAAAATGTGAGTTCAAAAAATCTTTTTTTCTTGCAAAATAAATTATTTCAGAAAAGTTTAAGGCTTTTTAATGTGACGCTTACTAATTGGAGAGCATTTGTTTACCAATTTTAATTTTAATTCGTGAACGTTAAATATGCTACTAAATAAATGATGTAATATTTTCACAAAATATAAATAATTTTGGTAAACAAAATTACTTATATTACTATATTACTTATATTACATATATACCAAAATTTTTTATCACATATATAATTACTTATATTACATATATACCAAAATTACTTTTGGTATTTTGGAAAACTTACAATCAGGTCATCCAAAACCCTGCAACGAGATGATTCGGAGTTTATAATCGGACGATCCAAAATTCATAATCAGATGATTAAAATCCATAATCGGATTGTTTGAGTCGATGTCTAATATAATATATATTTTAACTAAAGTGTTACTTATCATATCAATAATCAGTTAATCAAACAATATCATATCAGATTCATTCTTATAATCAAAGACTTAAATTTAATGTTTGATGAAAAGGATAACATGCCTAGAAGAGTTAGGCTACACTGCTATAAATCATGTACTTTCTAAAGTACGCAAGTTTTTATAGAAATATTAATTCAAATATTCAAAAATTAATTAAATCATACGGCAAAAAACTATAGTTTTATTATCTTACCTCATTTTTCTTTAAAATTTATATGCTGAAATTAATTACATTAATATGGGATTAGTGCTTAATTATCATTTATTCTTAATTATCATTCATTTAGTGCTTAATTATCATTTATTCGATATTAAATTGCTCCTTTGTTACATTCACAAATCACTACTCGAATACTAAAGTAACGAAATACTCATATACTATTGACAGAAATTAAATTTTGCAGCATTATTCGTCGACGAACGATTCAGATGTGTCATTGCTAACAGCAAATGGTAATGCTAATGCTACTAGCAACACCACTGCTAGCACTGATACCACAAAAGCAATAGCAATGACATCAGAAATTGAAATTACTGAAATTGCAAAAGAAGGTGAAAAAGCCGATCCATCGCAATTTGAATTGCTGTCTATGATTGGACAGGTATGTTTGTCTGAAATAATTTTATTTCCTTTTAATGTCACCCGTCGATCCATCAAAATACGTGACTACGACACTTACGCACTTACTTACCCATCTGCTTGATGACGCATTGAGATAATGGATAAAAGCTTCCGATCAAACGAAATGATACCCTACCATACCAATATTCTTTATTTCAATTTCAACTGATTAAAATTAAACAATTTTACAAATTAACACGTAACGTGTGCATATTTAAGGGTTCATTTGGTAAAGTGTTACTTGTGAAAAAAATACGTGGACGTGATGCTGGACAATTGTTTGCAATGAAAATTTTAAAGAAAGCTACTTTAAAAGGTATTTTTTATCTCTTTTCTCTCCCCTTCTTAGGTAATATCTTTTTTGTTGACTAAGAATGCTGTAGATTTGAGCAATACGTACTAATAATAGAAATTTTGTAAATTTCATCAAAAAGCAAAATGAAAGATCGGTACATTATGTTAGCGATAGATGAAAAGTGAACAGCGACATTAAGCTTCAGAAATACCTGATTACTTTTAAACTGAAACTATTGACGTTTGTCACAGTTCGTGACCGATATCGTACAAAAATGGAACGTGATATTTTGGCACGATTTCATCATCCGTTCATTGTTCGACTTCATTATGGTAAAAAGCAAGAAAGTTTGATTATCACAAAATTTCATTATAATTTCTTTCTTTTTTAAAAAAGAAATTGAATTTAAATTAATGAGAAGTAACTTATCGTTTATCTTTTCTTTTTCATATTTTATTTAAATTATCTTCCTCAGAAATATATTAATATTTGATTGATTATTCATTTGATGATTTGAGTTGAATATTTGATTTGATTAAATTTACTCGTTTAATTTGCAGCATTTCAAACAGAGGGGAAATTATATCTAATTCTTGATTTCCTACCCGGTGGAGATCTTTTCAATCGTCTTTCTAAAGAAGTTGGTATTTGCCTTTTCATTAATTTTAAGTTTCTTTTTTCTTGTAGAAATATTACTTCTCAAAATTAAGGGTTTGTTTTTTTTTGCATTTATTTTCAAAAATTTTCTAAAATGATAATAAACTAGGCCTAAGTATATTGCTTAAATTAAACAAAATGATTTACCGATGACAATATTGTGAAGTAAATTAAATTTATCATTTTCACTAAATGCTACTTCTAATAGTTTAATTGCGTCGTCGAAAAGAAACTTCTCAGTGATTCATAACAATCAGAAGAATGACTAATTAACGTTTAAAAAAAATCAGAGCTGAAAATTCTCTCTTTTCTAACTCTATAAACTTCCTATTTTTTACTATTTTTTCCTCATTACATACCACTTTATTCTCATTTAATTTGCCCCTTAACCTTTCTTACCCCTCATTCTCATTTAATTTGGCCTTTGGCCTTTAACCTTTCTTAATATGTTGTCTACTCATTTGAATAAATTTCAATTCATTCTTCAGATAATGTTCACTGAGGATGATGTCAAATTCTATTTGGCAGAGATTGCATTAGCTCTCGGACATTTACATTCGCTAGGTATTGCATACAGAGATTTGAAACCAGAAAAGTAAGTTAATCAATTAAACAAACTATTTTTAAAAAAATTTCAAAATGCTTTTCAAAAAAAAATTTCAAATAGTTTGTTAAAAAAAATTTCAAATACTTTTCAATAATATCTGTTTAATGCGAAATACTTTTTTCATTATCTCACAAATGGCCAATAATTTCTGTTTAGCTCCTAAAAAACTTCATTTCTTTCGCTTCTTAATTTCAGTTCAATTTTGCTTTGTATTTGAACATTTTGTGCTTTTGTGTTTTTTGCCGGAAATATTCCTTTCTGAGTAAATTATGTTTTTTTTTTTGGTTTTGTCAACAAGTCATTAAAGTGAGCAAATGAGAGGTGCTAGAAGAGGAAGGATATCAGTTCAGTTATGGTGTCATTTGCATATTTGTCATTTTTTGCTTAGGCAGTGAAAAAGTTCCCGAAACATCCCGAAAAGTTCCCAAAAGTTCCCGAAACAAGATTTTAAAAATTTATATCTAAAAAGAGTAAAAACCGAGCAAAATTACATTTATGCTCGGTTTTTACTCCTTTTTTCCTCTCTTTCTCTCTCCCTCTCTTAAATTTTTTTAAATATTCATAATTTTAATTTTTAAATATTTAAATATTCATAATTTTCAGCGTTTTATTAGATTCCGATGGACATATTAGTCTTACGGATTTTGGACTGTCTAAAGAAGCTATTGAAAAAAATGGTAAAACGTATAGTTTTTGTGGCACCGTGGAATATATGGCACCAGAAGTGGTCAATCGACGTGGACATACAGTTGCCGCCGATTGGTGGAGTTTTGGTGTTCTTATGGTACTACATTAAATTATATTATATTTAGAGATTTAAAAATTTATATCTGAAAATTCGATCTGAAAGTGATTCAGAGATATCAATTGAATTTTGATAATCCATGGAAAAGATTTGATAAATAAATTATCACAAATAAAAAAATTATCATAAATTATCAATAAATTATCATTTGATAAATAAATTATCATAAATTTGATACTTCTCATATCATATGATAAATTTCAATTTTTTGACTTAAAATGAAATAGTTCTCTTTCTCATTTTCAGTATGAAATGCTAACTGGTGATCTTCCATTTCAAGGTGGTAATCGTCGGGAAACGATGTCGATGATTTTGAGGTAAAATTTATTATGCTTTGCACGAAAAAAAAATATTTAAAATTTTGAAAAGAAATTTTATGTGTTAAATGAAAAATTAATTTTGCTATTGACTTATCTGAAATAGTATAATCGATTGATTGTAATTTGCTCAATCATACTGAAATTAATAAATTTTAGGGCAAAATTAACAATGCCACAATCGTTATCAGTTGGTGCTCAGCATTTGCTAAGAGCTCTCTTTAAGCGCAATCCGACAAATCGTTTAGGTTGCACCGCTGATGACGTAAAACATATTAAATCACATCCATTCTTCGATACAATTAATTGGGATAAATTATACAGACGAGAAGTTCGGCCACCATTCAAACCGTTATGTACGCCAAGTAATCATACACGTTGTTTTGATTCGGAATTTACAAAAAAAACACCTCATGGTTAGTTTTCACTGAAACGAAAAACATTTTGACGTATTGTTGAACATGGCGCGTTACGTGTGCTTGAATACATAATCTTGCTGATCATTTGTATTTCACTGAAACTGTTCATTTAAATATGTTTACATGTTCGATACAAAATTTTTCTTTTAGTATACTTGTACTGAAATACTTGCGATTGAAATGTTTCCTCTAAAAGGTCACCTAAAATTGAGGTTTCATTAGCTAATAGGAAACGTTTACAGACTCACCTGCTTTACCACCATCTGCAACTGCTCATGAATTGTTTCGTGGCTTCAGTTACGTTGCTCCGTCTATTCTTTCCGGTGATAAGCCAAGTTTATCAGTTAATGACATCACCTCAAATCTTCAAGGAGCTGAGAAAACATATATTTTCGATGAATACAACATCAGTGAGGTTAACAAACCACTTCTTATATTAAAAATGAAAACTTTGAATTTTAAGAATTCAAAGAAATTTGTTATTTTACATTTAACGAATTTTTTTGTTAACTTTCACTGATCATATCACTCAGAATATGCTGACAAATACTGTACTTTTAATAAGTATTTCAATGTGAAATGTTATTGAAGAAAAGTGAGGCCTAAAATTAATTAATGAAATTACTAAATATTTTGCAGAATCTTGGAATCGGCTCATTTTCGGTGTGTAAAAGATGTGTGCATAGAAAATCAGGTGCTGAATTTGCTGTTAAGGTATGTTTTCAGTTTTGCGGTCGCTTTGCTTAACCTGAAATTTACATTGTACTTCATTTTAAGCTTTATGTGACATTTTTTTTGCTGCTGCAAAAGGTAAAGATTATGCTTAGTACAAAGCTAAATTGCAGGAAAAAAAACTTTTGCAAAAATAGCATTAGGTGGCAATCCATAGGAAATTATTGTTTTTCTAAAAAAATGAAATAAAATTATAAATGAAATATAAATTATAAATGAAATATAAATATAAATGAATGAAATATAAATCAATAAATAAAATATAAATCAATCATAAATGAAATAAAATGATTGTTCATTTAATCTCTTATCTTAAAGCTTATCATCTAGTCTGAAAGTTTAAATAAATTATTAAATTGTAATTTGAAATAAATGAAATGATTGGAAGTTGTGATTGTTAAAATTTACATTTATAGCTAAAATTATGCATTATTAATTAATATTATGATAAAAGAAAAGATTTTAAAATTATTCTTTTGTTTTCTTTTTTTTTTGGATAATTGACAAAAGCAGGCGAGATGCAGCAGAGGAAGTTGACATTTTACGACGTTACTCACATCATCCAAATGTTGTCAAATTGTACGCCGTTTACGAGGATAGCACAAATATCTACCTGGTGGAAGAGATGTGTCAAGGTGGTGAATTATTAAGTCGAATTCTGACGTTGAAACATTTCTCGGAGAGAGAATCTGCTGCTATAATGTTACGACTTGCAAATGCAATCAGTTATTTGCATTCAAATCAAGTTTGTTTTTAGTTAGATTGAAATGAAAATTTTAGTACAACTTTTGTTGAGCATATTTTCATCAGAAATTAATCAGAAATTAATTTTCAGATTAGTCAGAAATTAATCATCAGAAATTAATTTTCAGTTTATAGTTCTCATTTTTTTTAAAAAAACAGTGAAAAAGATTTTATCGGTTGATAGATTGTTTTTTTTTTCGCTTTTTCAGGTAGTACATCGTGATTTGAAACCATCTAATATAATGTATGCATCAAAAACAGCTGATCCGGATTCAATCCGAATAATCGATTTTGGATTTGCAAAGCAATTACGTGCCGATAATGGTTTACTGATGACACCGTGTTATACAGCTCAATTTGTTGCACCGGAAATTCTGAAAAAGCAGGGCTATGATATGAATTGTGATGTTTGGTCACTTGGCGTAATACTTTTCACTATGCTTAGTGGGTATGTTTGATTTGTTTTTTTTTTCTTTTCAAAATATTTCTTTAATTAGTAATCACTATTTTACTTAATTTAAAAAAAAATGAACCTTAATTTAAACCTTAATAAACCTTAATTAGAAAATAAACCTTATGAAAATAACCCATAATTATTTTTTTGAAAATAAACCTT
>JABVXW010000159.1:73862-84208 GCA_013365375.1 Litomosoides brasiliensis | reverse complement strand
CCTGGCGGGATGCCACCGACAAAGTGATCATCACCGTTAATACTCAACCTCGCATTTTGACCGGGTATCGTTGCGGAATTACGGTCGCTTTCGTCATCGACCTTTAGCATCGATCATTCAATTATCGATATCATTTAGTTGAGTAATAGAAATTAAAAAAGTGAAAGAAGCAACCTGCAAATGTATTTTCTCGTAGTTTCTAATGACACGAACAGTATGCAAGCGTCCATCAGCGTAAGTTGATTTCTTAGATATGACAACCGCGTATGAATCATCGCCCAGATTGATCTAAATATCATTCCTGAATGATTTGTTTAACGATGATAGATAATTGTTAATGGTTTAGAGAGGATTTTAATCAATTAAAAAATTTGGAAGAAATGAGACACCCTGAAAAGAACATGTCCATTATGAAGTTCCAAAGAGATAAAATCTCCATTTTCTTGATTGCCACGAAAGTATAGCAAACCACTTGGTGAATAAGCTGATAAGATCACTGTTATTTGTGCTCCACTTGGTCTTTCTGTTGAAGGGAGATGAATTTGTGCAAAACCATCACTAAAACATAAATTTAAAATTAAATTACTATTCCATCCATCATTATATGAAAGAACTACATGTGTGTAGATGCAATTTATGATGTATAAATTTTGAAATAAGAAACTTACCGGAAAAAATAACCTGTAGTCTGACTTTCTGGTGCAGCGAAATCTCCTTCACAAACTTTGGTACTTTCTGCAAACGCCCAAAGTGGTAAAGTTTCACCATCAACAGTAAATTCACCGATGGTACCCAGGAATTTGTTAGTTGCTAATCCTAAATCCTGCGATAGCTTTGCGTCGATACCAAATTCAATCAATGTTTCACCATGTACCGTATTGAAAATAACACTATCATCTTCGTCCGGTTGACCAACCGATACAGTAATCGGTTCACCAATTGTTCGTTCACCTTCACCACTTATTGTATGATGAAGTGCTACGGTTAACGTTACTGAATTACCAAATCTACAAAGTAATGAATAAAAGAACCGATTTTATCAGTTGTATAACGTACATACCATTTGCTGTATTTGTTGTAAGCTTTGTTGTACAACCTATGATAAACAGATCATTAAGTGAAAACAGAATAAATTGAAAGGAATTGGGTGAACTTACCTTTCCAATACTATATGGTACCAGGCAGTTCGATCACTTGGTGCAATGTAATTGATAGTATAAGTATTCGTAACCATACGTGTTCCAGAACCAATATTCCATTGTACGACAATACGTCGATTCCTTAATTCCATTGCGATGTATTCCGATTGCTGAGTGCGTTTAGTTTTTGTTTTTGTAAGGAATAGTAATGAATTCGGAACATTCTGCAGCGGACGATATTTGATTGTGAATAAATTGGTTGGTGCCAAATGTGCAGGTGAAATGAAAGAACGACGGCAATTACCAGTTTCATCGGATTTCATCGAAATTCGAATCTGAAAACATACAAAAATATTTCCATTTTTTATCAAATTGTTAACAGTAAAAAAACAAAATAAATTTAAACATATAATGTCTAACGACCTGAAACTAACAAGTTCTGGAGGAACTAAAAACAATAAGAAATAAAATTACAAAATTTTAGATTGGCAATTGCAATAAGATAAGACTTCACTTACGCGTGATGCCTTCTCGCGTGCTTCTTTGATCTTTTCCTGCAATAGTTTAATCTGCTCTCCTAGAACACTGATTCGTTTTGAATCATCATCTGTTTGCTTCTTTACTTCAGAAACTTTTTTCATCGCTTCTTTTGCTCCTTGATTAGCTTTCCGTACTAAAATCGGCTATTTGCAATTTTCGTACGCAATCAATAAATTGTTCGTAGTAGCAGAGTTTAGTGGTTAAGAAATGTCTGATAACGCAATATTTCAATTTGAAGTGATAAAATCCCAGATGCCTTAAGTTCCTCATCAATTTGCACATAAATATTACAAATGTTACAGAAAGCATAGAACATAAAAGGAATTTTTAGAATTCTTTTGAAGAATTTAGGAATGAATCCGTTTACTGATTTAACAATATTATACGGTAAAAGTTTTCGGATAGTCGAATAGTCTAACTTACCATCATTAGTGATATTCCGGATACCCTCACCAGCAAAACCTTGTAGCTTTGAAACAGCATCGCTCATTGTATCAATTTCCGAAGATATTTCCCGCATTTGCTGGTGTACATTTTTGGCTCGTTTTTCTGCATCCTCAGCTACACTGATCAATCCAGTCATTCGATCGTGCTGATCATCAAATGACTGATATTGTTCACCTAATCATAAATTAATTACAAATTTGAAAAACAGAATTTTGTGAATAAGTCACAATTTCAAAGAAGCTAAAAGTAACAAATTAGTATTACATTTTATGAATAATACTTCAAACTTACTAATTGCTAGCTTTTGTTTCAATGAATCTTGCAATGTTTTTTTCAATTCGTTTACCGCTCTGGCAACCATTAAGCGTTCGTCATGCAAGTCTCTCAAGCTAAGTTCATCGGCTTGTTCCTTAATGGCAATGCTGCTATTCTTTGCCTGTAGCGCCATATTAACCATGGAAACTTCAGAATTTGGATCCGCATCGATATAAGCAATTTCAGCAGCTTTTTTTGCTCCTTCTGCCGCTTCACTGGCATTCCGTAAAGCTTTCATAATTTCCTTGTAAGCATTGGATGCTCGAAGAGGATCAGCTGCTGCATGCTTCGTATCCGCAAAAGAACTAAAGTTCATACATATTTGATAATAGAGATGATGATAATCTAAAATTATGTAAGTAGACGGCGGAGAAGAGGGAAAGATTTAAAAGATTTAAAATTTAAAAAAAGGAAAGATTTAAAAAAAGAATTGCTGTCTTCTACTTTTGCAATTTTTGCGCTTCATCCTCCAGTTCTATCGCATGGCGTTCACTTTTCTCAACATATTCTTCGCGATACTCATCCAGAAGCTGACCATACCTGTCAGCTTCATCACGACATGTGTTTATCATTTCATCTACTTCTGGTAGTAGTGTTTCATTAATTAGCTAAAAAATAAGTTTCAAGTAATTCAATGGCGCAAAAATTCAGTAAGAAAATCACAGAACAACTGCGCTTAGCATCAAAATACGAAGTTTTTTTTTCTATGTTCTATATTTCTGAAAAATTTTCAATAGTCAATGGCTATTATCCAAATTCTCAATCGCACACTTTTTCCAATTATTGTAGCATATACGTTTTCATTCAAAAAAAAAAACAGATTAAATGAGTAAAAACCTTGAAATCATCGAACATTGCTAAAATTTTTTCTGTTTTTGCGATCGATACTTTGTCTTCTGATTCACTTAATTCATCGGCTGATTTAACTAGTAATGCAGTAATATTCGATTTTACATCATTAAATCGATCCACTCGTTTTGCTACAATATTTGCTATTTTCTGTGCGGATACAGTATCCTGACGTGCTCTATCCCAAATGGTATCACGATAATCGTGTAGCCATTGTTCGAACACATCCAGCTGTCTGCGCAATTCAACGAACGATGTATGATTTAGCATACGTGATGTTATTAGCTTCATTAATTTTTGAGATTTCCTGAAATATCCCAGCTGATTATTGACGATGTTCATTCTATCGATTGTTGCATCCGTTACAATTATTCTGGAGATTCAAAATTTGAAAATTCAATCGGATTTTGTTTTTTTTTTCAATAAATCCTAATTAAAACATTTAAAACAAGCATGTTTTGCCTTTTCTTAAATGATACATTGATGATATTTCAGAATGACTAACTCAAAATCAGCATTTCCACGATTGTAACGTTTCTCAATGTAGATCCCACGCTCCTTCATATCATTCACGTAATTGTTTGCTTCCCGGATCCAAATACCAACTTTCAAGCTACCTTGTCTTCCGAATCCGTATTTCACATAATGTCGTAGCTGACCTATGACCTCACGAAGAATTCTTTCCTCTTTTCGAGCTATCCTAGATATTTCTTCGGTTTTTGTTGTGTTTCCTTGCAACGCATTTTTCGACTTATTAGCTCGTTCAAGCAAAAATTTCGTCTGCTCTACTAATCCGTTCACTTCATCTAAGAAGTTTCTATCTATATCAACGCCATTTTCACCATTTGTGTCTTCATCAATAGAGTTCTCCAAATGCAGCGATTTCAAAATGAAGTGCAAATCTGGAACAAATGATCGGTTGGTGGTTTTCATACAAAAGTTAGGATTGTTGTGATTAATAGTTCATTTTCATGAAGAGTTTAAAATTCGTCACCTTTACGGCAAATACTTTATCTAAAAGAGGTCACAGGTTAACTTAAACTTTTTACAATATTCTTATGATCCAAACAAACACAGCATATTAAATTGTATTTAAAAAAGCATACTTTTCGTTGTATTACTTATCCGAGCAGCATGCTTCCATGGAACTGGTCTTAAATTTGTAAAATTCTGTCGTTTCAAAATTTCTTCTAACTCATCCATTTCCTCCATTAAATCACGGGTACAGCCCTGATCGCATGAGGTACAAACACCATTAATAAATGCATGCCGATCTTGGCATATGGAGCAATCACGACCAAATAAACCTGGTCGACATTCACACTGACCTGTCGTCTAAAACAACAGTTCCATATTCAAATATTGAAACGGAATCATTTAACTAAGATTTTATCACATTATCATTTAATTAATAATTTAAATTAAATGGTCCTAATAAACTGCTACAAAAATCCAAAAACATCTCTCTTTCAATCTTCATAAATAATGTGAAGATCAAAAAAAAAAGAAAAAAGAAATGATAGTGAGAGCTTACCTGATTGCAAATTCCATGAATTGAACCATGATGATGACAAGCGCATTCCTTACACATACCACCCGCTACATTTGGATTACCATAATAGCCAGTTTGACAGTTTTCACAGTACATACCTGTATATCCAGGTTTGCATGAATCACACATGTATCCTCGTCCATGACCCACCACCAGACAGGTATCACTGAAGCTATTATCCAGTAATGGACATGCACATTTTGTGCATGCATTAGCACCACCAACCAATGCATTTCCCTGATAACCTGGTTTGCATAGCTCACAGTAATCACCGTATGTATTGTGTTCACAGTTCTAAAACAATTACTAATTTTTTGGAATGAAGAAAATAATACTTTACTTTTTGAAAATATAAAGAATCTTAACTTAAACATAATCTTAAATTCTAAAGTAACAACTTAAAGTCAACTTAAATTTTTTTATCAACTTAAAAAATATAAAAATAATAAAAATATTAATAAAAATAATAAAAATATTTAGTCAACTTAAATTCTAAAGTAATCCTTTTTGATTGCTAAAGATAATCAAAGAATTTTGAAACATTTAGAATTCATCACTACCACTACTACACTCTTAACGATAATTCAATCAGCTGCTAAATGCCTTACAGTGCATCTACAAGTTTCCGCTTCACATGTTGTCGAATGTTCATTGCATGCACATAGTTCCGGTCCACCAACCAATGCTAAATCATCTGGACTGTTCAAGAAATCAGGTTGCCTTTTTCGACAATAACCTTCAGCCGGATCTTGACATGAATTACCAGCATAACCCTGAGGGCATTCACATTGTTCCACACCAATTGCTACTGAATTTGACACAGTATCCGTAGCATTTTCCCATACTGCAACATCGACACTTATTTCATTGATCGATGCCGTATCACCACTGAAATTTATTCATTCATGTTTGTCTAAATGATTACGAGCTTAAAACTAATAATGCTGGAAATGTCAAGGTAAATGACCTTATACACCTATATCTTATACCTAATGACCCGCCCCCCGTATATCTTTTTGTTAAGAAAAAAAAGTATGAGAAATAAATATGGTAAAAATTAACCTAGATGGATAGTTGTATGTAGCTCTGATGTAAATGCCCTGTAGGTTTTGCAAAGCGATCATTAGTTGTTTGCGTGTTACGCGTACATCAGGAGTTAAACGTGAACGCCATTGGCTTTCATGTAAACGAACTTTGTAACGTCCTAATTCGTTTATTTCATCCGGTGTATGTTCGAGAATGATACGGTGATTGCCGACCTATTCGTTGAATAAATCTGATATCAAACAACGCTTGCATAGGAGCGATTTAAACTGTGAATTGAAATTTAAATGAGACTATACGAATTTCAAATTTCGCTGCTTTCTTTTTTCCTATTTCAATCTGTAACAGTGTAAAAAAGTCTACCAAAATGATTTGTGGGAAGAAACGAAAATGCTTTGAGTCAGGTGCTACATTGGAGATACCACGATAGTTGTCATCATTTTTAATTGTGAAACGAATGAATCCATTGTAGGATGCCGTTCGATCGCCCAGAAAACTGGATGGAAGAGGCCTAAAATTATCTCTCTTACTCAGTGTATTTTATCGCAATCGGAATCTAAAAAATACCATATTTAAAATTCCTCCTCCTTCTTTACTTTTAAAAACAGTAATATTATTACCGCAACAAATCACTTTAACCTACAAATCGATATTAGAGCAGTTATTACGCAAGGACACATTAAAATTTTCTCAACATACCAGTATAAAGGCGTAATATCGGTTGGATAACTGTTGTATATAGGCGGATCTTCTCTAAGCACATTTAAATTATGCTTATGTGTGTAATATTTCCATGGTTCTGAGAATGTTACCTTAATTAAAAAGGAATTGAATTTTTTTTTCAGGAATAATTTTCATTTCCAGTAGAAATTTCAATAGGAGAAAAGAAATTTTCGCATTAATAGCTTCCATCTCCGAATCTAACAAAAATATGCGGGATTTTTTTTTAAGTAGGAGAGAAAATACCAGTAACCGTTAGAAAGGTAATAATTACCTGTCGACTAGGTGCATAAATTTGTTGCCATACAAGACTGCTTTGTACACAGAAATTAGTACGATTAAAGCAGAAACATTCAGTGCAACCAAATGCATTACTTTCCTCCAAACTAAAGCTATACGCATCACAGCTATCACATTTCAGGCCTATCACATTTTTCTAAAAGTATTATAAATTTATATTCAAATTATAAAGATAGATCTTAATCATAAAAAATTGAAAGAAATTATTTTAAGTATATAAAATGTAAAATACAATTGTTACCTTGCATTTGCACTGTCCTATCTCATCACAAAGGCATGCACCATTTTTGCAAGTTGACGGATCAGTTCCTAATAGATTACAATTGCATAATTCGCATTTTGGAAAATTAAAATGTCCATGAATGCATCGATCACATTTTAGACCAACAAAACCCACTCGACAATTGCACTGAAAGCAAAATAATTGGCTGTACAGCATTCAATCAGATACCCAAATGTGTTACCTGTCCATTCCGAGGATTACAATTTGGCCCATCAGCTCCTATACCGGAACAATCACAAGGCGTACAACCACTTAACGAATCGTAATTCCAAGCATTATTGGAACAGCTCTCACACATTTCACCGATTGTATTGAGTGGACAAATGCATTCTCCAGATATTGAATCACAGATATGACCAGGTGCTGGACATACACGACATTCTGAAAGAAAACGAGAAATAATTAGCACTAATTAAAATGTTATAAAGTTAGAATTACTGAAATGATTATTTAAATTGAATCACTAGATTATTTTCAAAAAAAAAATTTAAGATTAATCACAAATAACCTTTACATCCATTTGAATCTAAACCGAAATGATTGGGAGCGCATTTGTCACATTTCAATCCAATAACTCCAGGTTTGCAAGTACACTGACCTGAATCTACATCACACTGGATACCTTCGGAGCCTAATGAATCACATCCGCATGCCTGATAATTTTGTGTATAATTAGCTATTGCAACAACAAAACCTGGATTTAAATAAAGAAAGAAAAATTGAAAATTTTCTATTAAAAATAATATTATCTCACCTGACATCCATGTCCACTAGTTATATTAAAATAACCATCCACACATTTTTCGCACATTTTACCGTCAACATTTTTACGACACTCACATTTTCCGGTGACATTATCGCATCGACCATCATTTACTGCACCGAAAAAATTGCAATGACAAAATTGACAGCCATTTTCGGAAAAATTGAAATAACTTGCTCCACACATATCACATTGCTTTCCAAATACTCCTGTCTTGCAGGCACACTAAAAACACTCTTCTTCATACAACGATATAGATATGTATATAATTTCGCAAAATGAATATTATTGTAATTTTTATTATCTTACCGATATTTCTCATCCTATTTAATTTGCATCGAATGCAAGTCAATCTTTTTGAAAAAAAGTTTTGAATGCAAACTATAAAGTAATTTCATTCAATCAGTTTATCTGATAATTAGATTATTTACTGGTTAAATTATTTACTAATCTTTTTAATCAACAATCTCTACAACAATTTTAAGTCATTATTTTATTTGAAGTTGAAAATGGATTTTTAAATACACTTTTCAATTTCCGAAAAGAAAAACAAACTTGGCCAGATACTTCATCACATTCACTACTGAACGAACCGGTCATATTGCAATTACAGGCAGGGCACATATTTTCAATATCACCATGTCCACTCTAAAAAAACAATCCTTCATCTTCTCATTTTCAAAAATATTTTTCTATTATTTTTTTTTCTATTATTATTAAAATATTTTTCTATTATTTTCTATTATGCAAATATATATTCGTCATTATAACTTTAACTTTACCTTACATCGATTGCATTGCACACCAACGTAATTATCATGACAATCACAAATGCCAGTTGATTTGTTGCATGTGGCAGAATGAGAACCTTTAGGATGACATCCACAAGGTCGACAAGATTTCTCCCTCGGATTACCCCAATGATTCGTTTTGCATTCCTCACAATGATCACCAGCTGTATTATAAATGCACTTCAGACATTTTCCTGTTTCTCGATCACAATTTCCAATAGTCATTGGATCAATGTTACCATTACAATCACACACCTTACAGGTACCATTTTTTGCTAACGGATTCCCAAAGAAACCATCTGCACAACTGTAAAAATTATTTCATTCATTTTAATTTATTTTTCAAAAAGCTAGAAGCTAATTAATTAATTGATTAAATCTCTTGTAGAAAAAAGAATTTCAAAGGAACAAATTTAGATGAATAATGTTTAGTAGCAAGATATTCTCAAATTTTAGAAATTAACAAAAAATTTACATTTCACATTTATTGCCATCATAACCATGTTCACAAGCTGTGCACACGTACGCATCTTCACCATAAGCTGCGGTACCACCAACAATGAGCTGCGTCAAACTACACTGCGCAGAATGACTGTTCTCGATTGTTGGACATGCACATGGATGACATTGGCCAAGTTCACTGCCGAGAGAGGGATTTCCATAATGTCCAGGTAAACATTGATGACACCGGCGGCCCGTCGTATTATGCTAAAGTAATGTGTGATTCACTATTCTTTTCTATTACTATTATTTATCATAAGTAATCATAATAAATAACAAAAAATAATAATGATGTATAATAAATGATAATATATATAAAGTATAATAATACTAACAGAAAAGCTCTCAATAGTTTTTGATAAATTATTCATTGCATAAAAAATGCTAAAATTTCATTTCTGTTAAGAGATGAAATAAATTTATGTAATTAATTAACTCACAACATTACTTACCTGACAATTAATACAATCACCTGTGAATGGATCACATTCAAATGAATGTCCTTCACAGTTACATTTCTGGCAACGACCATCGAACAATTCATTATTTACCCTACGATATCCCAATTCACAGCGCTGTAAAAAAAATTGTTAAATGCAAATATATGTGACGTATGTTTACGTAAAAATATATGAAATTTAAATTTTACTTACTTCACAACTATTGCCAGTGTAATGTTCGGGACATTCACATACTTCAACAGCTCGCATCAATGAATTCAAGGCTTGTGATGATTTCAATACTTCCTCCGTGTTCTCCGCTGCACCTTTACGTTCAGTTGCTGTATCCAATGCTAGTCCATAGATACTACAAAAAAAGATAATAAAGAAATAATCTAAATAGAAATACAAATTTAGTACTCACAATAATTTATTCACATACTTTACTACTGGTGTGATACTAAAGACAGTTAATGATTAGATGAGTATAATGTTAGTTACCTTGATTGTATTTGCTCTCTATTATACATTGCTCTTATCATCATCGTATTAACATTAGCTAAAACACGCATCATTTCACGCTTATCACTAGGCATACGTGAGTATGAATTCTGCCATCCACTATTTTCTTTCATTGGTATTTGAATGCTAATATTTTCTCT